>AWOL01S0012775.1:0-34430 GCA_000715115.1 Nicotiana otophora | reverse complement strand
GGGGAATGGCTTGGTTATAATGTTCGTATTGTTGTTATGCTGGTAAATATTTTTAGTATGTTGATGATGTTTTAACTAGGAGAATAAGCAACCACACAATGCCTAGAAGTTGTCCATATAGTTGTAATATTTTGTTGGGTTGGTTGATGTTACTTTTATTATGGATATAAGGTTGCAATGTCATGCCAATATATGTTTTTATATGTTGGACTGTTTGAAGGTGTTTAAGTATAGGGGAGATGGTAAAACGAGTTGGGGTTTGGTTCCAATCCAATCTTACCGCTCGTCATATTAAGTAGTAATTCTGTTGGTGACATTTGTGCACTTGTTGTTGTGTAAGGTGAATTGTGTTGTTGGGCTGTTCGGTGTATTGTGGTGCTAAAAGTATATAGTTGAAGGTCGTATGTGATCTTGTTGTTTTTATGGACTTGGGGAAAGAAAGGAAAACAAGGGAGATGCTGCCGTTTTAATAATAAATAAGCTTGTCGTTCGTTGTACGATAATTGCATCTTTCATAGCTTAACGATACCATTATTCTCGTTGTTGTAGATTAAAGTGCGATGAGACGATTTCAACGTGGTCATTGGACATACTGTGATAAGGCATGTTAAGGCTATCTATTCTTTCCTTTTGGCATGATCCATATGATACAAACAAAACGAGCAAACATGCAACTTTCACAAATGACTCTATTCTTAGAAGTAATAGGGATGCCTATGTTCTTGGTAGTGTAGGGTCCGCATAGTAATAAAGGTAATTGGTTTCTTTGGTGTGGTGATGCTTTACCGGTGTTTTGTGCCGATACACTTGGGTTTGACGGATTGCATGAGTTGGTTAATTTGGGAAAATTTAGTTCTGATTGCTTAGTTATGTGTGGACGGGTTCCAAAAAGTTCTTGATTGTGTCGAGGACTGCTTGGGCTTGATGTCTGCCAGTGGCATAAGAAACATGTTACATGTTATGATTTTTCTCCTATATGGGGTCACGAGTTCTAGATAGCATGAACGATTTCAGATGTTTAGAAGATTGCTAGCATTATCTGGTACCACCTAAGAAGGGTTCACACTCCAGAAGATGCATTGTCCTTTGACTTGTAGTTGCCTGACATGTAATACGCTAAAGGCCCGATTGATTGAATACTGATGTTCAGATTTATCTATGTGGCAATAAGGAATTATGGAAGTATTGCTCGTGGAATGATTGTGTATGATGATTATGTCAGTAATTTGAATAATGTAGTTGGGATCGGGAGATTATGGCATTCTAGGGATTTGAAGAGGAAGAGGATTCTCAAAAACATGTGTTATAGATCGATTATTGTGCAAATTTCGGAGGTTATCTACCTATTTTGGGAGGATCAGACATGATTTGGAGGACATTGGTGGGCCTAAAGAGAATGTATATTCTACATCAGGTCGGATTTGTCTACCCAACACATTTATTGTGGAGGGATGTGTTATCAGTTTGAGTGGATCTTATTTATTTTCTGATATGTTCCATGTGTTACTCTCATATGCTATGATGGGTTGTGATCTGTTGATTACTTTTACCTGATGCGATTATGTTGTGGGGCGTGTGGCAAAATTCTAGCGAGATGATTCTCAGGTGTTGAATGGTTGATTATGCCTTGGTTCTGGTCTTTCTATTTGTGGTATACTTTGGAGAAGGTGAAGATGATTTAGGATTGGCTTCGCACGGCGTTGTCCAGGCAGAAGAGTTATGCTGATCAGAGGGCTCGTGATGTAGCATTCATGGTGGGTGAGAGGTCTTTACTTAGAGTTTCACCTATGAAGGGTTTGATGATGCTCGCATATAATGGCATGTTGAGCCCTCGCTATATCAGCCCTTTTGAGATCCTTGAGAGAGTAGGTGAGGTGTCCTACAGACTTGCAGTTCCACCAAACATATCAGCAGTTCACTCGGTGTTACATGTTTCCATGCCACAGAAGTAATATGGTGATCTATCATATTTATTAGATTTCAGCTCAGTCTAATTGGACAAGGGTTTGACTTATGTTGAGGAGTTGGTGGCTATCCTAGACAGAAAGAAGTTGAGGTTAAAAAACATTGCTTAAGTGAAAACCGGTTATTTCGTGTAATTAAGCCTTGTTTCCCCTTTGGAGTAGTTCTTGTATGGTTGGACTCATTATCGAATCTGTGTTCGAATTTTGTAAGTTTGGTCGGGTTCTGAGACGCGGGCGCAAGGTTGACTTTGTGTTTCTTTTTTTAAGATTGCAACTTTATTTTTCGGAATAGCTTCCTATAGATTGAATTTATGGTTTGAAGTTGTTTTGGCTAGATTTGAGCCGTTCAGAGTTGGATGATTGTGGGAAAGGCTTACTAGTGGGTTGAGTTAGCATGTTTTGAGGTAAGTGTCTTACGTAACTTTGTGTGGGGGAATTACCCCATAGGTTTGGTGTTGTTTTGTGTTAATTATGATATTGGATGTCGTGTACGCAAGGTGACGAGTGAGTACATGTGCTAAATGTTGTAATTGACCGGTTTTAGCTATGTAGATTCCTTTCATGCCTTTTATTGAGTTGCCACAATATGTTATATTCATCACCTTTAGTTTATCTTCACATGCTTTACTTGTCATCGTTAATACTTGTCTTAACTCTTAGTTGCTAATTGTCTTTACATGTTTAGTTGAAGTTATTGTCCTCTCTATTACTTATTCATTATTTAATCAATGAGTCCCTTGCTTGAAGTTGTTATTTCTTGGAATATCTTATTGTTGAATTTGGTATTGAGTTATAAAGGCCATAATTCACATTGAGGTAAAGTTATAAATTGTTTAAATACCATTCTTGTGGAGTTATTAACTTTTGGTTGCTATTATTGAGACTCTTGTGCATAATATGGTTTAGCCATGGTCTATTTATTGTGGAAACACTATTATTGTTGACTTCTTTGTCAATTTGTGATATTCGGCACTTGAGGTGCGATTTGTAATATATTGTGATATTGATAAGCATGTGGTGGTATAAGGGTTGGGATCGAAACGCATGCGGTGAGATGAGGTGGGCTTGATATGCTTGTTGCTAGTAGGGGAACTACTTGAAGACACACGGTGTGATAAGGTGGGCTAAAATGCGGGAAGTTATTTCGGAATAAATGATTTTCAAAACTAAATGCAAGACTCCCGCGGTGATATAAGGAATAATTGTGATTTGTTTTGTGATATGAGACTTCGAGGCAGTTCTCGGTAGTGATGCTTCTTAATACCTTTCTATTATATCACTTGTGTTTTGGTTGCTTTGCTTCCTTGGCATATTATTCCTTGTTTACTTTCGTGATGCCTTAAGTGCCTTAGTTCAGGGTAGCTATTCATGGTTAATTTTCTTCATTGTTTCATTTCTGTTGTTTATCATTATCACACAGTCATATAATTGTTCAAATTTCTTATTTATTCCAGTAGGGTGTTGACCTTACCTCGTCACTACTCTACGGAGGTTAGGCTTGGGACTTACTGGGTACCGTTGCTGTGTACTCATGCTATGCTTCTGCACATCTTTTTGTGCAGATCTAGGTACCCTTACCAGCCTAAGCACCAATGAGTAGAGTTCAGATTTGGAGACTTCAAAGTACACCTGCCAGCGTCCGTGAGCCTCAGAGTCACCCTCTATCTAGTTCTATTTCATTTTCCCTTTTTTATAGATAATGTTGCATAGGGATGTTCAGTATACTCTTGTAGAGCTTGGGAGTTGGTATCACCAGATTTTGGGAGTTTTGTTCTGTTGAGTTGCAGAGTTCTTTTATGTTAGTTTTTGAGTTATTTGAATGTTTTTATCATTTTCTCAGTTACATTCTGGATGAATGTTAGTCTTACCTACTCTTAGAGACTAGGTGCTATCACGACATCCTAAGGAGACAAATTGGGTCAGTGACAAGTTGGTATCAGAGCCCTAGGTATATAGGTTTTACGAGTCACAAGCAGATTTAGTAGAATCTCACGGATCGGTACGGAGACTTTTGTACTTTTCTTCGAGAGGCTATGGAACTATTAGGAAACTTCACTTATTTGATCCTTAATCGTGCGAATTTGTTGATTTCAGATTTTTAAATCTATGTCTTTATTTTCTCTCACATATGGTGAGGACATGCGACGCTTGATGCGACGATCAGATACACATGCCCCCTGCTAGAGCCGCAAAAGACCGGGGCTAGGACCGGGGCCTGGGAGAGGCCAAGGAGGGGCATGTAGTGCAGCCAGTGCAGCTGCCCGAGTTGCGACAGAGGAGCCACTGGTAGATCCAGTTGGGAGGTAGGCATTTGTCGCGCTTGTTTTTACCTCTGCACTTCAGGAGACTCTCACCCAGTTCTTAAGCATATTTGGTAATCTAGCTCACGCGGGGTTGATTCGATTTGCAGCGGCAACATCTCAGGAAGGGGTTAGAGCGAAGACTCCCGCGGTCCATACCCCAGAGTAGTGATTCCATGTTGAGCAGGTCCCAGTGGTTATACTAGTGCAACCGATTGTCCCAGTTCAGCCCGAGGTTAGGGCAGCAACTTCTGAGAAGGAGCAGCTCAGGTTCGAGTGGTATAAGAAGTACCATCCTCCTACTTTCAATGGCCTAGCTATAGAGGACACACAAGGTTTTCTAGTGAAGTGCCACCGTATTCTCCATACCATGGGTATTGTGGAGACGAGCGGGGTTGCTTTCAATACTTTCTAGATATCGGGACCAACATACATGTGGTGGAGGGCTTGGGAGGAGGGTAGCTCAACCGAGGCAGCTTCACTCACATGGGCTCAGTATTTAAAGATGTTATTGAGAGAGTTTGTTCCCCGCAGCCTTTGGGATGCATTGCGTGAGCGGTTTGAGTAGTTGTACCAGGGTGCTATGATCGTATCAAAGTATGCTCTCAAGTTCAGTAAATTTTCCATATATGCACCTGCCTTGGTTTACATAATTAGAGATCGAGTCCATCGATTTATCAAGGGGCTCAACTATGGTATTAGATTCAGCATGGCTCGAGAGTTGGATACTGATACTCCATACCAGTAGGTGGTAGATATCACACGGAGATTGTAGGGTTTGCGGGGCCGGGAGACAGAGGACAGGAAGGCCAAGAGGCCTCGAGAGTCTGGTAGATATAGTGGTTGTCGTGCCCTAATTGCAGCCCGTCGTGGTANAGGAAGGCCAAGAGGCCTCGAGATTCTGGTAGATATAGTGGTGGTCGTGCCCTAGTTGCAGCCCGTCGTGGTAGAAGCTATGTGAGCCATCAAGTTTATTCAGCACTTCCAGCTTCCAGTGGTATTCCGGCTACTCCCAGGTCTCAGGTTGCCCATTATGCACAACCACTGTCTAGTTCACCTCCAGCACAAGCCAGTTTTAGCAGTCACGTCCTCGGAGAGCTTGTTTTGAGTGTGGTGATACTCGTCATATGGTGAGGGATTTCCCCAGACTCAAGATGGGTGCACCACCACATACTACTCAAGCTCCACTTATTCCACAAGGTCCCCATAATTCTCAGGCCGTGGTTACCGCACCAGTTGCCACTCCACCTGCTCAGCCAGCTAGGGGTGGATGTCAGGTGGGTAGGGGTCGCCCTTGAGGGGGAGGCTAGGACAGATGTTATGCTTTCCCGAGTAGGACAGAGGTGGTTGTATCAGACACAGTTATCAGAGGTATTGTTCTAGTTGTCATAGAGATTCATTAGTCTTATTTGATGGAGGCTCCACTTATCCATATGTATCATCTTACATTGCTCTGTATTTGTGTATATCACGTGATTCTTTGAGTTCTCCTATCTATTTGTCAACGCCTGTGGGAGATTCCATTGTTGTTGACTGTGTGTATCAGTCAGTTTTAGTTGTTCTGGGTGGGTTTGAGACAAGAGTTGATCTATTGTTTCTCAGTTTGGTAGACTTTGATGTTATTTTAGGCATGGACTAGTTGTTGCCCTATCATGTTATTCTTGATTGTCATGCCAAGACTGTGACATTGGCTATGCCATGTTTGATGTGGTTGGAGTGGAGGTGTACTTTGGAATATGTGCCTAATAGGGTGGTGTCTTTCCTTAAGGTACAACGGGTGGTGGGGAAGGGGTGTGATGCATATCTAGCCTTTGATAGAGATGTCAATGTTGATACTCCTACCGTTGCGTCCGTTCCAGTAGTGAGAGACTATCCAAAAGTATTTTCGGCAGATCTTTCGGGCATGCCTGTAAGGCCCCATAAAATTTCGAAAAGGAATTTAAGGTTTCTGTTACGACACAAACCAATGGCCCGTGACGGGCACCCGGTGCCTTACTCAATAGAGTACCAATGTAATAGATACTCAAAAAATAGGTAACTAAACCAGAAAGACTGTCATGAGATAACTAGAATAAAGCATGAATGAATACTCGACATAGGATGACCCAACATGATATACCGACTTATACATATGATGTACGGGCCTAAAAGGCCGGCACGATCCTTTATATACTCAAAACATACGACGACAAGGCCATACAAGTATCCTTATACATGACATCTGTCTACAAGCCTCTAAGAGTAGATAAATACCATAAAGGTCAGGACAGGGCCCCGCCATACCAATTAATACATGTCCAAACCATACTGACAAAATAAGCAACTCCGGAGCAAATGGAGCACCAACACCTTTCGCTAAGCTGATAGACTTCTTGGAGGACTCTCAACCTGTCTATCGGAACCTACGACATTAAACACAGCGTCCCCAGGCAAAAGGGACGTCAGTACAAATAAAGTACTGAGTATGTAAGGGAGGAAAAGCTGTATACAATAGACATGAAAGAAACACGGAGTAAAGGACTCAACCTGTAAGTCTGAATAGCTTTATAAATCATGCAACATTAATAATGTCATACATATGTGTATAAATTTCATACCATGCATAGGTATATGCGTACATAACATCATCAAGCCTCCGAGGGCATCCCAACATATCATCTCGGCCACTATAGGCGAAATCATCAACATATACCAGCTGATCAGGTGGTGCTCTGTATATAACGCCATAACCTTTCCCCAGATCCCATATACATATAATATACGTGTATATAACACCATCTGGTCATGGGTTAATGTACATTTATAAATGAATAAAATGCATAAGAAGTAAGTTAATAAGCTTTCTCGGAATTTCATAAGATCAATATGCCTTCGGATAAACTTTATCAACTGCGTATTTTTCTGAGACCCATAAACAAAAGATATAACAATAAGACGCATGGGAATTCAAGAACATAGGCACCCCTAGTGCTTCTATGAATAGAGACATTTATGAAGTTGTGTTTTTGCTCATTTCATTTATATCATATGGATTATGCCAAAAGGAAAGAAGGGATAGCCTTAACATACCAGAGTCGATTCTCTTGATAATCCCTTTAACACACGTCAATCGCGACCAAACACGTAGCAGCCAGATCGAAGTAGGGGAAAATCCGTATGATATTTTTGAGAAGGGTTGTATCGTACTCCCTTAGAATCGCAATCTCACACTTCTATAGTATTATGCAGTTTCATACAAATTGTTGTTTGAGATTTCACCCATTGCTTAGCAACTTAAGCATCTCACTTAACAATGTAGGGAAAATCTCTTATAATTGTGGGTTCATAAGAACTTTTGGTAAGCTATAAAAATTTCCCTTTAATGATATATGTAGCTGTCTTTATCATAGGTGTGGATCCCACATTATGGATTATTTTTGCCCAAATATCCCCTAAATATGCCACCTAATTACCTAAACCAAGAGTCACCATTTAGCTTGATTTGGAATGTCACTTGGCCACGTTAGGACCCCCTTTAGGCTTATCCACAATTTCCTAATTAGCTTGTTAATATCCTACTAAACCAATAATTAACCACTTACCCACATAATTTAGAATTATCTCAAATTACTTAAAATACTAATCACTTTTAACACACTTTATATACCTTACTATCATGCTCATGTGGTATAATACTAGTCCATAGATACTGGGTATTATAGCTTGGACCGTATTTTATCTCAAAATGTCAAACTTCGACGAAACTCATTTTCTTCGATTCGTTTACCCTCTCACCTTCACGAATTTACTTATCACTTGTTTGAAATAGCATAATATTTATAACCTCAAAATAATCTTGTCCTTGATTTGATGCCAATTATCTTACAAAAATCCAACGTACAATACTACAAGGTGTATCATCGCCGTAATACCGCAGAGTGTAACATCGACGTAATACTGTGAGGTTTAACATCATTCCCCCCTTTGGAACATTCGTCCTCGAATGATGACTGATGCACTTATCATTTTCATAACTTATGTCTTCCGAATACTTTAGGACTCTCCTTGTCATCTAGGCAACTGTTCTGTGAATAAATCCAAAGGCCAGGGTATTCCCCCTATTTAGGCCTCTTTCTCACACCTGACTTGTGGTCGGAATTCTTCCAATCTCGTAACTATTGCTACCTTCTATCATGCAGTTTGTATGACTTTGCCCTTCTATGTGCGCCTATGTGACTCTTCTCTCTTTTTTCCTAGAGCTTTTAGCCAATTTCTAGGCCTCACTTTGTGAACATATACAGAATTATGACAAGCTATCCCTGTGGGCATCTATATGTGTACTGAAATTCGTCGCCGGTACTTTGTCAAACTTACGACTATTGCTATATCTTGTTTCATAGTATTGGTTATCTATCCTTGTAGCTTTACTACTTCTAGGTAGGTCATACTATACCCTAAATTTTACTTTGATTTATTATTACCGAGGTCTAATACCCAACTCCAGGTTACTCTCTCGCTGCTTATCAGGTATGTATAAATCTAAGTCCTTTAATGCTTCCTTATTACTGTTCATCTAAAGAATGGCATCCTTATTTCCTCTCATACGTTGGAACTTTATCCATCTATAGTTGATTCACGTTAATGTTGATCCATAATCTACCACTGATAACTTGAAACCTCTTACGTAATGCATTGTTACTAGGGCTTACGTCTCATTGGGGAATATCTGAAGTGACTTTCCTAATCCACCTAGGGGCGATACTATACTTCAATCACCATATTCATAGCATCCCAACGTGATTCAACTTATGTGGGAGTATTCTAATCCCGTACCATCCATGAAATCCTTTTTTTTTCTTCAAATCATTACTCAATCGAAGGCCCAAATGTCATCCTTTATCTATCACAATTACACCCTTATTCTACTACCAGGGCATCATTCCATCTCTTTTAAATGTTATTAGTCTTAGACTCCTTTGAGTTCATTCAGGCTATACTGAGTTTTCTATAACTTAGACAAACCATCAGCTCTCTTGTTTTCATGGGCTTAGTCCCGAGGACTTATCCATTCTCGTCAACTTCTCATTCGCCTTTCCTTATCCTTACTCGTGTCTTCCTGAAACTTTGTCGCTCTACCATACTTTAGCTTGCGACCTACACATATCCAACCTTCCTTCAACTTGCTTGCACCATATATTTCCTTATGTTATTCTGGAACATCAAGAGAGACATCAAATCATATTTAACTCTTCTTGACTCTCTTAACTAGACCTCTCGATACCTAGAAACCATAGGCTGGAAGATATGCCACTAATGACACCACTGTCATTACTGGATACTGAATCCCAGTGATCCTAGCCCTCTATATGAAGTATGGATTATTCACAACCTTTTGTACCTGAGTATCTTGTACGTTGCTCACCTTTACCTTACTTACATATAAATCTCACATCGTATCGTCTATCTCTTTAATAATTCCCCCTTCCACATAGGTATAATTCACATCCACAACTTGAAGCTCTATTATAATACTTGCACCTCTGGTGCATACATAATCCGGTGGGACCTTCGTACTGACTGTTTATGAGGCCGGTACTCTTTTAACTGGCTTAATCGTAGTTCCCACGCATGCCGGCATTTTTATGCAACTCATATGATCTTGAATAATACCTTTGGTTTCACTTCCCGCTCATTAGCCATGATAGGTGCCACTTTCTTATGGAGTGCATACAATGTTGTAGTGAGACTGTTGTTACAAGAACGTTTCTTCTTCATGTTACTATGCTTGGGTTGAAGCCTCCTTCCTTATTTCCTTAGCTAATCTTTTGTTGTAGTACTTATGGTGGACCGTGTGACTCTTGCAAAGCTGTGAGCTTATCACATCGTATACTCGATGGATTCTTTTTTTTTGATGTTTTTCCTCGCCTATAATTTTCCGTAGTTACTTACCTCCATGCCCTTGTGCTTGTAGGGTTGCTTCTGAGATGATATTTTGATTGTCTTCCCAGTGGAACTCTCTTTCATTTCCGTAACTTTCACATGGTATCTTTAACCATCCCAATTCCTATCTGAATATATCTCAAGGATTATAATGTCATAACTCTGAGGTTGAATTCACCATATTGGGTTTTACTATGTTTATCTTACACGATCTGCTGATTTTTCTGTAACCTCTTGTCTAGCCATACCTAGACTCTTACTGAATCAACTACTAACTATTCGTTAATCCATTCTCATATCTATATTTTGCATAATCTCTATCGGGTTATTTTCTTTGTCTAAACGTGCCTCTCACACTGGCTCCTTATATATCATATGTTCATTCGCATTTATTTATCTATAACATCAGGGCGAGAACCCTTGCTGCCTCTCCCTACCGTCCCTTTCTCATTCTTATCTCATCCTTCCTTTACTATTCCATAATTACCTGAACCATCTAACTCTGACGTAATGCCACATCACTCCATATTCCCCCTTTTAGGAGAGTACTAAGATTTAGTGCTACGACGATCTACCTATAGATGTTTTACCTCTTCATCTTTGGCATCTTTTCACATCGTCGATGATCCTTAGTCGCCTTGTGGTAATCCTTCTATACCAAGGATAACAAAATCCCTTACTCAAGAGGGTGACATCTAGTGTAACTGGCACACATATACCCTTAAGCTTAACTTTTCTTACATTACTTGCTTTAGGGAAGCGTCTTCCTGAATGACTTTTAAAGTTTATTCTTCTGGCGTCCATTCTATTATCTCCAGAACGCAATCTCTGAAATTCTCATGATGCCGACTATTATCAAGTCACTCAGTCCCTAATTTATGTTTAGTTTATCTTGTTCACCAGCCCATACTGATTTCTATTACTCTAGGGCCTAACTTTTCCTTCTGGTAGTCGTATTGGAGTCACAAATTTATTTCTCGAAATAAGGATATGACTATACTCTTTTGTTGTCTCAAGGCCTGTCAGCTCTCATCTTTTCCTTCACTTGACTATAGACTCTGCAATACTGCCATTTGTTTATCTATCTTTGTCATCCATGTATCACATCTTACTCATAATGCTTCATTATCTCTCTTCTTATTTCCCTGCTAATATTTCTGTCTATCACTTTATTTTGAAAACTTCAACAAGACATTCCTTTGCTTTTAGCTCCCCTTGCTCTATCCACTTCCTCTTTGGGGTTGACTATCATCCTCTCTCTACTAGGGATGGGAGCCATACTAAGGTAATATTTATCACTTCCAGGCTTCCATTACCTATCTTTGTATTTGTTTTTAACATTCTAGTATTCATATCTAGCTATACTCTTCTAGAGTGTACCATCTGGATCTCTCACAAGGAGATCTATTAGCATATTTATGAAATCCTTCAGAAATATCAACTAACCCAAACAATCCATCCACCATTTGTTTGTTACTCTAACCCAGCCGGATCCTGATATCCCATCTTTCTCTTAAACTATATCTATTAGCTCCCGTAGGGCATAACTGAGATGGGTGTGGCCAATTGTATATATCTCTGTTACACTTGAAAGTTACTCAGAATGCTTATATTTCATTGCCTGAATTATAAATATTGATAATCTTCACTAACTGGGTACATCGTACCCTTCTTCACCTTGCTTCTTTTACTTATTTCAACATGTATCTTCCTTCTGATTCTCTTATTGATTTTTACCATATGGGTAGATAGATATTCATGCCTTAGGCTCCTTATCAAGAAGCATACACGTCTTAGTACACACACGATCTGCTGATGACCTCACATTTACTCATCATAAGCATGATGCAAAATCGAGTTCCTCTGACTAAACTCTTCCGTAGTCATGTTCAATCTCTTACCAACTGTCTTTGTGGATGTAGGTATCATTGTATTACGAATAAAAAAGAAGTGAGCTCTACCACACGATCTAGAGTAAGAAGAAAGAGTGACAGTCCTAAATGCCTTGTAGCATCCTGCTTATAAGTATGGTGCACAACACACCCATAAACAAGACTCTACTAGATACAGCTTGTAGACTCCCTAGGATAGAATTTCTCTGATACCACTTTTGTCACGACCCAAACAGACGGTTCGCGACGGGCACCCGGTGCCTTACTCAACCGAGTACCAATGTAACGTATCTTTCGTATCATACTATCGTAGGTAAATTAACCAGAAGGTCTGTCATGAGATAACTAGAATAAAGCATGATGGAACACTCGACATAGGATGACCCAACATGATATACCTACTTATACATATGACGTACGGGGCTATAAGGCCGGCATAATCCTTTATATACTTAAAACATAGGCCGACAAGGCTATACAAATATCCATATACATGACATATGTCTACAAGCCTCTAAGAGTAGATAAATACCATAAAGGTCGGGACAGGGCCCCGCCATACCAATCAATACATGTCCAAATCATATTGACCAAATAAGCAACTCCGAGCAAATGCAGTGCACCAACACCTTTCGCTGAGCTGATAGCCTACTTAGAGGACTCTCAACCTATCTATCGGGACCTACATGCATGAAATGTAGCATCCCCAGTAAAAAGCGATGTTGGTACAAATAAAGTACCAAGTATGTAAGGCAGGAAATGCCGTATACAATAGACATGAAAGAAACATGGAGTAAAGGACTCAACCTGTATGTCCGAATAGCTCTGTGAATCATGAAACATTTATAATGGCATGCATATGTGTATAAATGTCATACCATGTATATGTATATGTGTAGATAACATCATCAAGACTCCGAGGGCATGCCATCATATGAACTCGGCCACTGTGGGCGAAATCATCAACGTATACCAGCTGATCAGGTGGTGCTGCATATATAACGTCGTAACCTTTCCCCATATCCCATATACATATAATATACGCGTATATAATGTCATCTGGTCATGGGTCAATGTATATGTATAAATAAATGAAATGAATAAGAAGTAAGTTAATAAGATTTCTAGGAATGTCATAAGATCAATATGCATTCGGATAAACTTTATCAACTACGTATTTTTCTAAGACGTATGAACAGAAGATATAATAATAAGACACATGGGAATTCAAGAAATAGAGATATTTGTGAAAGTTGTGCGTTTGCTCGTTTCATTTATATCATATGGATCATGCCAAAAAAAGGGATAGCCTTAACATACGAGAGCCGATTCTCTTGACAATCCCTCTTGACAAAACACGTAGCGGCGAGATCGAAGTAAGGGAAAATCCGTATGATATTCTTGATAAAGGTTGTATCGTACTCCCTTAGAATCGGAATCTCACACTACTATAGTATTAAGCAGTTTCATATAAACTCTTGTTTGAGATTTCACCCGTTGCTTAGCAACTTAAGCATCTCACTTAATAATGTAGGGAAAATCTCTTATAATTGTGGGTTCATAAGAACTTTTGGTAAGCTATAAACATTTCCCTTTAATGATATATGTAGGTGTCTTTATTATAGTTATGGGTCCCACTTTATGGATTACTTTTGACCAAATATCCCTTAAATATGCCATATAATTACCTAAACCAAGAGTTACCTTTGGGCTTGATTAAGAATGCCACTTGCTGCCACATTGGGAGGCCCTTTAGGCTTATCCACAATTTCCTAATTAGCTTGTTAATCACACACTAAACCAATAATTAACCAATTACCCACATAATTAAGAATTATCTCAAATTACTTAAAATACTAATCACTTTTAACACACTTTATATATCTTACTATCATGGTCATGTGGTATAGTACTAGTCCATAGATACGGGGTATTATAGCTTGGACCGTATTTTATCTCAAAATGTCAAACTTTGACGAAAATCATTTTTTTCCATTCGCTTACCCTCTCATCTTCACGAATTTATTTATCACTTTTTTGAAATAGCATAATACTTATTACCTCAAAATAATCTTTTCCCTAAACTGATGTCAATTATCTTACGACAAATTCAACGTACAATACTACGCGGTGTAACATCGTTGTAATACTGTGGAGTGTAACATCGACATAATACTGTGAGGTGTAACAGTTTTGTGGTGCCGAAGTAGGCTTACGTGTTTGAGGATTTAACAATGCACGGGTTAGTAAAGGAAATATTTGGCCAGAAAATTGCATTTCTGCGGCCCACTATGCGACCGCAAAACATGTATGCGGACCGCATATCAATTATGTGATCACATAAGCAATGGCAAATCCTGTTCCGGAGCATCATTTTTGTGTTTTTATAACCCGACCCTACTTCGTCAAATAAACGCAATGGACCATTGTTGGGTTAAAATCTGACATTTTGAGAGTGAGAGAGTGCCCTAGAGTGAGAAATATTCCTCAATAATTGTTCTTCAATTCTTGCTCAAATCTTGGAAGATTAAGAATGAAAACCCACAAGGTCTTCATCCTATAGGTAAGATTCTACACCCTAATCCTCAATCTCGAAATTTATCTAGAATTGGGTAATTAGAAAGATAATATTTGGGCATGGGAGTTATTTATTTTACATGCATGTGTTATCAGGGGTGTAGGAAGATTGTTGAACTAAAAATGGTAAAGAATGGGTTGTGGATTGATGGAATCTTCCATAAAAGGACCTTGAAATCTTAATGCGCACCTAGTGTTTGATAAAATGCTCAAATGAGTTAGAACCATGATCATCTTCCTAATTTTGGTTCAACTTGTTATATTTCTAAAATAGATTGAAGTTGCTAAGAATTCCGGAATATTTTAGAGTTTAAGGAATCTCACGTGAGGTATGTTGGCTAAACTCTTCTCTTAGAATTGCATCCCACGATATTCATCTAATTTATGTAAGACTTGAGTGGTTCATTATAAGTTGGGTATTCCGAGTAAGTTTGTGCTGAAAGATATATGTTCAATAAGTATCCCAACTGCTATTATTATGTCATGTTATCATTTGAGAATGGGTTCAAGTATGGGCTGTGCATTAATAATGCTTCGACTTCAAGTCAAGTTCAAACGAAGGCTATTATGCCAAATTCCGTGAAATATCTCTATGTGCGTTAGACTCTTAATTGCTCACATGTCTAGTACACACATTGATTTGAATTGTTGTTGTTGTTGATAACGAGGATGATGTTTGAAAGTGAAAAGGTGATCATGAAATACTAAATATGGCCAATGTGGCAAGAATGATTTTATAATTATGGCCTCTAGTACGGCCAACGTGCCAAGAATACTAAATACGGCCAACTTGCCAAGAAGATATGAAGGAAGTATGAAATGCGATGACTGATATAAAAAGGTTGATATCTGTAATAAGATGTCCTAGCCGATCAGGTCATGATTGGACACCATGCCCAACACACGGTGGTGATTGTGCTGGAAATTGTATTTGAAATTGTTGTTGTGGTTGATGTCTCTAATGAAACAACCTAGTCGATCGGGTCATGAGCAGACTCCATGCTAAAAGTACGGTGGTATTGGTATTGAGAGTGATTGTGGTTGATGTCTCTAATGAAACAACCTAGTCGATCGGGTCATGAGCAGACTCCATGCTAAAAGTACGGTGGTATTGGTATTGAGAGTGATTGTGGTTGATGTCTCTAATGAAACAACCTAGTCGATCGGGTCATGAGCAGACTCCATGCTAAAAGTACGGTGGTATTGGTATTGAGAGTGATTGTGGTTGATGTCTCTAATGAAACAACCTAGTCGATCGGGTCATGAGCAGACTCCATGCTAAAAGTACGGTGGTATTGGTATTGAGAGTGATTGTGGTTGATGTCTCTAATGAAACAACCTAGTCGATCGGGTCATGAGCAGACTCCATGCTAAAAGTACGGTGGTATTGGTATTGAGAGTGATTGTGGTTGATGTCTCTAATGAAACAACCTAGTCGATCGGGTCATGAGCAGACTCCATGCTAAAAGTACGGTGGTATTGGTATTGAGAGTGATTGTGGTTGATGTCTCTAATGAAACAACCTAGTCGATCGGGTCATGAGCAGACTCCATGCTAAAAGTACGGTGGTATTGGTATTGAGAGTGATTGTGGTTGATGTCTCTAATGATACGGCGTAGTCGATCGGGCCATGATCGGACTCCATGCTAAAAGCACGGTAGTATTGGTATTGTGAATAATGGTATATCGGTACTAAGGATCTTCAACCTACAAATATGGAAATTTACTAAAAATCTTAAGTGGTTCTTAACCTGATGTTTTGCTATTGTTCGATGCTTCCATTGATTTTATGATTGTTCCTCCTTGTAATATTATTCATTATATTGAGAGGGTGTTTTGTTATACATATTAGTATTATTTGATGGTACTGACGTCCCTTTTGCCTGGGGCGCTGCATCTCAAATGGATGCAGGTGGTTCCACAGCAGGAGACATTGATCAGTGATAGCAGTACACCCTCTTCCCAACTAACTTAGTGAGCCCCACTTTATTCCGGGGTCATATATATTTTGTTCTTTGTATATTGTGTTTGAGGTATAGAGGCTCTTTAGACATGGTGTGGGTTGTATATTTGTGCTGGGAAAGTCAAACTATGTTGTGTTGTGGTTGTATTACTTGTTCCATTTGAGACATTAAAATGATGAAACTATCGGTAATGAATTTATATTGTAGACATGATCACCTTATTATCTAATTAATGAAAATATGTATTATCTCCATTCATTGATTAGTACAAGGAAATTTAATAGGCTTGCTCGTCGGGTTCACTCGATTGAGAGCCGGTCGCGCTCCTCAATTTTGAGACGTGACAATATCGCTCGATAGGGAAATCGATTTTGGAATGGACTTGTTTTCAGGCACTCAGCCCATTTCTATTCCACCATATCGTATGGCCTCATCAGAGGTAAAAGAGTCAAAGGAGAAGTTGCAAGAGTTGCTTGATAAAGGTTTCATTTGGCCTAGTGTGTCACCTTGGGGTGCTCTGATCTTGTTTGTGAAGAAGAAGGATGCTTTTATGTGCATGTGCATTTAATATCGGTAAGTGAACAAGATTAGAGTAAAGAACATGTATCTATTTCCATGCATTGATGACCTATTTGATTAGCTATAGGGTGCCAAAGTGTTCTCAAAGATTGATTTACGGTTAGGCTATCATTAGTTTAAGATTTGGTATCCGGATATTTCAAAAACTACTTTCAAGACTCGGTATGGTCATTACGAGTTCCTTGTGATGTCATTTTGGCTGACCTCCGCCCAACAACATTCATGCACTTGATGAATAGTGTATTACAGCCCTATCTTGACTCATTCATCATTATGTTTATTGATGGCATCCTGGTGTACTTCCGGAGCCGGGGGGATCATGAGCAACATTTCAAGATTGTGCTTCAGACCTTGAGAGAAAAGAATTTCTTTGCAAAATTTTCAAAGTAAGTATTCTGGCTTGATTCGGTGGCGTTTTTGGGTCATGTGGTGTCGAATGAGGGGATCAAGGTATATTCGAAGAAGAATGAAGTAGTGTAGAGTTGGCCCATACCATCTTCAGCTACTAAGATCCAGAGTTTTCCTGGTTTGACAAAGTATTATCGTCGTTCCGTAGAGGGTTTCTCATCTATTGCTGCATCTATGACCTGATTGATCCGGAAGGGTGCTCCGTTCATATGGAACGCGGAGTGTTGGAGAGCTATCAAAAGCTCCAGACTACTTTGACTACAGCCCCAATGTTAGTATTGCCTACGGGTTCGGGGTCTCACACAGCATATTGTGATGCGTCACGTATTTGCCTCGGCGCGGTGTTGCTGCAAGATGGTAGGGTTACGCGTCTAGACAGCTGAAGGTGCATGAGAAGAATTATCATGTCCACGACTTAGAATTAACATCTATTGTTCATGCATTGAAGATTTAGCTGCACAATCGATAAAACACGTGATGGCAAGATCAGAGTAGGGAAAACGCCTTATGATATTCTTGAGGAAGATTAAACCGTACTCCCTTAGAATCGCAAATCCCACATTGCTATAATATTAAGAAATCTCGTTTGAGTGAGAGATTGAAGCAACTCACGTTGATAATGAAGTTTCATCTTGCTGAAGCTCTCTTTAGCTTAGATGTAAAAATGTCTTCATTTGAATTAGAGAAGGAATTTTAATGTCTTGGTTGTGTGGGCCCCACTTTGAAGACTTGGTGTCACTAAACTCACAAATTTGCGCCACCTTGAAATGTGACTCAAGAGTCACAAAGTTGGAATTGTGGGCTGCCACGTTGGGTCCTTTTAGGCCTTATCCACAATCTTAATCATTCACTAATTCCATAATTAACTAAATAATCTCCCATTAACCAATAATCAACCAATTACTCGTATAATTAAGAATTATCTCAAATTAATTTAAAGTACTACTCACTTTTAGCATACTTTATACATCTTACTATCATGGTCACGTGGTACCTTGTATGTCACTAGTCCATAAATATGGGGTATTGTAGCTTGGACTGTATTTTATCTCAAAATGTCAAACTTCGACGAAACTCATCTTCTTCGATTTGCTTACCCTCTCACCTTCACGAATTTACTTGTCACTTGTTTGAAATAGCATAATGCTTGTAATCTCATTTCCGAACTTACATCGATTAACTTACGACGAAACTTTAACGTATGTTTTGCAAATGCAGGTTGTAACACCTTATTTCTGAGCTTATATCAATTTAATTATGGCGTACTTTCATGTACGAAAACACGGGGTGTAACATCATTCCCCCCTTTGGAACCGCAGAACCTGTCATGGAGCTTCATTTCTGGGTTTTTAAAACTCAGTCCTATTTCATTAAATACACTCTTTGGGTCATTTTTGAGGTATAATCTGATATGTAAGATGCAGTAAAAGACATGTGAGAAACATGGAGTAAAAGACTCGATATGTAAGTATGCATAACTCTGTGAATCGTTTAATACGTATAATGTCATGCATATACATATAAATGTGATACCATGCATAGGTGTATGAGTTCATAACATCATCCAGCCTCTGAGGGCATCTTATCATATCATCTCGGCCACTATGGGCAAATCATCAACGTATACCAGCTGATCAGGTGGTGGTGCGTATATTACGCCGTAACCTTTCCCCGTATCCCATATACATATAATATATGCGTATATAATGCCATCTGGTCTTGGATCAATGTACATGTATAAATGAATGAATGCATATGAAATACGTCAGTAAAATCTCTCGGAACGTCATAGGACCATTATGCCTTTTATTAATGTCATGAAACAAACATATCAATTTACGTATTTTCTGAGACCAATGAACAAATGATAGAATAATAAGACACATGGGGAATCAAGAATATAGACACCCTAGTATTTCTATGAATAGAGTTATTTATGAAAGTTGCGTATTTTGCTTGTTTCATTTGTATCATTTGGATCATGCCAAAAAGAAAGAAAGGATAGCCTTAACATACCTGAACCGGTTCTCTTGACAATCCCTCTAACACGCGACAATCGATAAAACACTCGATGGCAAGACCAGAATAGGGAAAACTCTGTATGATATTCTTGAGGAAGATTACACCGTACTCCCTTTGAATCACAAATCCCACATTGCTATAATATTAAGAAATCTCGTATGAGTGAGAGATTGAAGCAACTCAGGTTGCTAATGAAGTTTCATGTTGCTGAAGCTCTATTTAACTTAGATGTAAAAATGTCTTCATTTGAATTAGAGAAGGAATTTTAATGTCTTGGTTGTGTGGGCCCCACTTTGAAGACTTGGTGTCACTAAACTCACAAATTTTTGCCACCTTAAAATGTGACTCAAGAATCACAAAGTTGGAATTGTGGGCTGCCACATTGGGGCCTTTAGGCCTTATCCAAAATCTTAATTATTCACTAATTCCATAATTAACTAATTAATCTCCCATTAACCAATAATCAACCAATTAACCAAATAATTAAGAATTATCTCAAATTACTTTAAAGTACTACTCACTTTTAGCGCACTTTATACATGTTACTATCATGGTCATGTGGTACCTTGTATGTCACTAGTCCATAAATACGGGGTATTGTAGCTTGGACTGTATTTTATCTCAAAATGTCAAACTTCGACAAAACTCATCTTTTTCGATTTGCTTACCCTCTCACCTTCACGAAGTTACTTGTCACTTATTTGAAATAGCATAATACTTATAATCTCAAAATATCTCATTCCCAAACTTACATCGATTAACTTACGATGAAACTTTAACGTACGTTTTGAAATTGCGGGATGTAACATCTGATTTTTGAGCTTATATCAATTAACTTGTGGCGTACTTTCACGTACAAAAATATGGGGTGTAACAACAGGAGTCTACAATATTTGTTCAAATAGAATGATCTTAACTTGCATCAGCGGAGGTTGTTAGAGTTGCCTAAGGACTATGATATCACCATTCTATATCATCCTGGAAAGGCCAATGTGGTGTCGATGCCTTGAGTCGAAAGAAGTAGAGCTTGGGCATTTTAGCATATCTACCGGCAACGGAGAGGCCATTAGCATTAGAGGTTCAGGCATTGGCCAACTAGTTTGTTAGGTTGGATGTTTCAAATACGAGTCAAGTTCTGTCTTGCGTGGTTTCTCGGTCTTCCTTATATGATCATATCAGAGAAATTCAATATGACGACCCCCATTTACTTGTCCTTAAGGACATGGTCAAACACAACGATGCCAAGAAGGTTACTATTTTGGATGACGGTGTGTTACGGATGCAGGGCCGGTTATGTGTCCCAATGCTGATGGGTTGCAAGAGTCAATTATGCAGGAGTCCCACAGTTTGAGGTGCTCCATTCATCCGGGTTCCACTAAGATGTGTCAGGACTCGAGGCAGCACTATTGGTGGAGGAGGATGAAGAAATACAAAGTGGAGTATATGGCTCATTGTCTAAATTGTCAGTAGGTGAAGTATGAGCAACATCGGCCAGGTGGGTTGCTTCAGAGGCTTGAGATTCCCGAGTGGAAATGGTAGCAAGTTACCATGGATTTCGTTGTTGGGCTCCCACAGACTGAAAAGAAACTCTATGTAGTATGGGTGATTGTGGATAGGAACCAAGTCGGCTCACATCATTTCAGTGGTGACTACTTATTCTACAGAGCAGCTGGCGCAGGTCTATATTTGCGAGATTGTCCCACTTCATGGCATGCCGGTACCCATCATCTCTGAAGGGGTACAAAGTTTACATCACGCTTCTAGAAAGCCGTACAACGTGAGTTAGGCACATATGTTGAATTGAGTATAACATTCTACCCTCAGACGGACGGACAGTCCGAGCTTCCTAAATTGGAGGATATGCTTCGTGCCTATGTTATGGAGTTCGGGGGTTATTGCGATTAGTTCTTGACACTTGAGGAGTTTGCTTACAACAATATCTACCAATCGAGTATTCGGATGGCTCCGTATGTGGCCTTGTATGGGAGGCGGTGTCGGTCTCTAGTGGGTTAGTTTGAGCCAGGTGAGGCGAGGCTATTGGGTACAAAGTTTAATCAAGATGCTTTGGAAAAGGCTAAGTTAATTCAAGATCGGCTTCGTACAGCCCAATCTAGACAGAAGATTTTTGCGAATCAGAAGGTTCGTGATGTTGTATTCATGGTTGGAGAGAGGGTCTTGCTACAAGTTTCTCCTATGAAGGGTGTTATGAGGTTTGGGAAGAAGGGCAAGTTGAGCCCACCGTATATCGGGCATTTTGATATTCTTAAGAGGATTGGGGAGGTGGTGTACAAGCTTGCATTGCCACCTAGTCTAGCAACAATTCATCCAGTATTAAATGTTTCTGTTCTCCAAAAATATCACGGTGATCCATCCCATGTGTTGGATTTCGCTCAGTACAACAAGACAAGGATTTGCCTTATGTTGAGGAGCCGGTGGCCATCTTGGACAGGAAGGTCTGAAAGTGGAGGTTGAAGAGCATTGCTTCATTGAAGGTTTAGTGGAGGAGTCAACCACTCGAGGAGGCAACTTGGGATACCGAGCATGATATGCGTAGCAATTATCCTCATCTTTTCACAACGTCATGTATGTCTCTATAATCGTCCGAGGAGGAATGTTTGTTTTAAGAGAGGGAGGATGCAAGGACCCGGCCAGTCATTTTGAGTATTGTTTTCCCCTATCCACTATTTATTTCTACCTCTATGATTTATTATTGTTTTGTGACATGCTAGGGGTGTTTGGTTTTGGTTCAGGTGAGTTTTGGAGTGAAATGAGACACCTACTCCCTAAGTTTGAAGTTTAAGCTGAGGGAGTTAACCGTAGTTTGACTTTTGTGTAGATGACTCCGAAATGGAATTTGGATTGTTCCTATAGCTCTGAATGGTGATTTTTGACTTAGGAGCGTGTCCGGATATTGATTTGGATGTTTGTAGATAGTTTCGGCTTGAATTGGCAAAAATTAGAAAGTTGAAGGTTTGGAAGGTTGAGAAGTTTGACTGGGAGGTGACTATTGGTATCCGAGTTCTGATTTCAAAAATTGGAATAGGTCTGTCATGTCATTTATGACTTGTGTCCAAAATTTGAGGTCAATCGGAGTTGTTTTAGTATGAATCAACATTAGTTTTAGAAGTCGGATGTTCATAGTTTCAATAGGCTTGAATTGGATTATGATTCGTAGAATCGATGTTGTTTGATGATATTTTTTTCCTCGAGTAGGTCCGTTATATGTTTTGGATCTTGTTGGCATATTCAGATGGTGTCCCGGGGGCGCTGGGTGTGACTCGAATTGAATTCAGAATAATTTTTGACTTGGCTGAATTGCTAAGGTCTATTGTTCTGGTGACACCTCACCAGCGGAGGGTTTAGCCACAGGTGCGTGAGGGTGCATCGCAGAAGCGGAGAAGTAAAGCCCAGGTCTAGCTTCACAGGTGCGGACACCGAGGCGTAGATGCGCATCCATAGGTACGAGTGTTTTTCCACTGAAGATGAGTTGTGAGGAACTTGTGAAGGACCGCAGGTGCGGTCGAGGCTCCATAGAAGCAGGATCGCAGGTGCGAGAAATTGGTCCGCTAAAGCGAAACTTCATGGGATTAGGTGGAACTGGATTTACGATGGATTGTTCCGCAGGTGCGGCATCGCGAGTGCAGTAGTGTGCCCGTAGAAGTGAAAATCGCTGGGCAGAAAATGGGGTGTTCAATGGTTTTATCTCATTATCATCTTTTGGACCTAGAGAGTTCGGTTTGTGGTGACGTTTCGAGGGAGTTTCAAGGAAATTATTAGGGTAAGTGATCCTAACTTTGATTTGGCTATATTACATGAATCCATCGTTTTTGTTTCATCTAATTAGTGATTTGAGTTGGGAAGTTTGGGGAAAAATTATGAAACTTCTTAGACTAAATTTTGGGGAATTGAAACGCAAGTTGAAGTCGGATTTGAGTAATTCTTGTATGGTTGTACTCGTTATCGAATGGGTGTTCATATTTTGTAAGTTTGGTCGGGTTCCAAAACGCGAGTCGGGGGTTTACTTGCTTTAACTTTTTGTTTCTCTTTAAAGATTGCAACTTTATTGTTCGAAATAGCTTCCTATCATTTGGATTTATGGTATGAGTTATTTTGGCTAGATTCAAGCTGTTCGGAGTTGGATAATCGCGGGAAAGGCTTACTAGTTGATTGGGTTAGCGTGTTTTGAGGTAAGTATCTTGCCTAACTTTGTGTGGGAGAATCACCCCTTAGGATTGGTATTGTTTTCTGTTAATTGTGATATCTGGAAGCTGTGTAGGCAAGGTGACGAGTGTGTACACGGGATAAATATGGTAATTGACCGGTTTTAGATATGTAGATTCATTTCATGCCTTTAATTGAGTTTCCATAATATGTTATATTCATCATCTTTAGTTTATCTTCACATGCTTTACTTGTCATTGTTAATAATTGTCTTAACTCTTACTTGCTAATTGTCATTACATGTTTAGTTAAAGTTATTTTCCTCTCTATTACTTTGCCTCAATGTGAATTACGGCCTTTATAAGTCAATACCAAGTTCTACAATAAGATATTCCATGAAATAGGAGAACTTTTGGTTGCTATTGTTGAGACTCTTGTGCATATTGTTGTAGAGCCATGGGCTATTTATTGTGGAAACACTATTATTGTTGACTTCTTTGGCAAGTTGTGATGTTGGGAACTTGAGGTGCGATTTGTGATACGTTGTGATATTGATAAGCATGCAGTGGTATAGATATTGGGGTCGAAACGCATGCGGTGAGATAAGGTGGGCTTGATACGCTTGTTGCTAGTAGGGGAACTGCTTGAAGCCACGCTGTGTGATAAGGTGGGCTAAAACGCGGGAAGCTATTTCGAAAAAATATTTTTCAAAACTAAATGCAAGGCCCCCGCGGTATTATAAGGAAATATTATGACTTATTTTGTGATATGAGACTACGAGGCAGTACCTTGGTAGCGATGTTTGATAATACCTTTCTATTACATCACTTGTGTTTTGGTTGCGTTGTTTCCTTGGCATATTATTCCTTGTTTACTTTCGTGATGCCTTAATTGACTTAGTTCAGTATAGCTATTCTTGGTATATTTTCTTCATTCTTTCATTTTCGTTGTTTATCATTATCACAGTATCATATACTTATTCAGTTTTATTATTTATTCTAGTAGGGTGTTGACCTGACCTCATCACTACTCTATCGAGGTTAGGCTTGGTACTTACTGGATACCATTGTGGTGTGCTCATGCTACGCTTCTGCATATCTTTTTGTGCAGATCCAGGTACCTCTTACCCGCCTAGGCACCAGGAGTCGAGCTCAGATTTGGAGACTTCAAGGTATACCTGCCAGTGTCCACGGGCCTTGATGTCACCCTCTATCTAGTTCTATTTGATTTTCCCTTTTTATAGATATTGTTGTATAAGGATGTTCATTATACTTATGTAGAGCTTGTGACTTCGTATTACAAGATTTTGGGAGTTTTATTCTATTAAGTTGCAGAGTTCTTTTAGGCTAGTTGTTGAGTTATATTAAAGTTTTTATCATTTTTTCAGTTAAATTCTGCATGTATGTTAGTCTTACCTAGTCATAAAGACTAGGTGATATCACGATATCGTGCGGAGAGAAATTGGGGTTATGACAACCTCGAAGGAGAAAACCAGTCATCAGATATCTGCTAGGCCAAAACATGATGAAATGGTTTGAAACCTATCCGAAACACACCTGAAGCCTTCGGGACCCCGTCCAATTATTCCAAACAATCCCAAAACATAACACGAACCTACTCGACGTCTCAAATCATATAAAACAACATCAAAACCATGAATCGCACCCCAGTTCATACCTAATGAAATAATGACCTTCCAACTTCCAAAAATCATGGCGAAACACATCAAACCAACCTGAAATGACCCCAATGTTTGCATGCAAGTCACAAATAACACAACAAACCTATTCCAACTCCCGGAACCAAAATCTGAGTGAGATAACAACAAAGTCAACTCTTGGTCAAACATATCATCCTTCCAAACATTCAACGTTCGCCAAAAAGCAGCAAATCAACCTACGGACCTCCAAATCCAAATCCGTACATACGCCTATGTCCAAAATCATCATATAAAGCTATTGGAATCATAAAAATACCATTCCGAGGTCTTCTGAACAAAAGTCAAACTCCAGTCAACTCTTTCAACTTAAGCTTCCATCTTTGGACTAAGTGTCCCAATTTACTCCAAGACCTTCCCGAAACCAATGCGACCAACCCGGCGTATTACATAACCACAAATGAACATAGAAGAGGCAATAAATAGGGGAATAAGGTTACATTATANAGGTTACAATATATATATATATATATATATATATATATATGTGTGTGTGTGTGTGTGTGTGTGTGTGTGTTGTGTGTACCGGGTTGCACACTACAACAGTATTAGTATTATATAAGTGGATCTGGTTTTGCGCTGCAACAAAGAAGTTTTTGTTACCTTATTGTGCTGTGAAACTGAGTAGTGACAATATTCTGGGGCCCTCTATTATATATTTCTTATTTCAGGAATCATGTTGTCTAGATGTTTCCTTATTTCGTAATTGTGCTTCTGCTAATATCCGTACATATTCGTAGTGATTATCTTAGCATACCCTCATCACTACTTCGTCGAGGTTAGGCTCGGCACTTATAGAGTACACGGGGTAGATTGTACTTATACTATACTTCTGCACTTCGTGTGTAGATCTTAGAGTTGGTCCCAGCGGCGTAAAGCAGAGATTACTCAGACTCATTTTATCATGGGACATGTGGTAGAGCTGCAGAGCATTCGCAGACCCTGAAGTCCCCTTCATATTTATGTTACTATTCATTTCATTTTAGACAATTCTATTTCATTTCAAACTCTGTTTGTTGTATTCTAGAAGCTCATGTACTTGTGACACCAGTTTCTAAGATCAGACTAGATAGTGTTCGTTACAAATTATTATATTACAAAGTGTTTCAGTCTTAATTTCTTAATATTTTGCTTTTAAATTTTGAAATTGATTAACCTTTGAGCTAATCTTGGCTTGCCTTGTAAGCATATGTTAGGCACCATCACAGTCTCACAGTTGGAATTCTGGGTGGTGAAATTTGTAAGGCCTTTGAAGATATATATTTATGTTCTAATTTTCAAAAGCCACCATAAAATTTTTATTCTTTTTTGAAAAGAAAAAATGATTGAAAATAAAGTAGACAATAGGCACATATTAGTTAGAAATTAGTTTGAACATTAGATACTAATATGAAGGATCATAGCTTTTCAAGTAAATTTAATATTTTTATGCAATTATTTTACATGTAAAGTATTTAAATTATTTAAGAAGGTATTCTGGTAATTTAACTTTTGACTTAAGGGCTACCCATTTTTAATATAATATAGATAGGTTCGGTAAACTAAGAAGCTTTTAGTCCGCTTCAATTTGCAAAATAAGAAGCTTGCAGACAATTTCAATATGTTCCACACAACAATTTTAAGAAGAAACTATATTGTTACTAAATCAAACCAAAGGACTTATAACAACAAGTAAATAAATCGAACAATATCTTTTTGCCCTTCAAAAAATAAACTTTATCAAACAAAATTAAAATTTTGTTATTTTATATTTAGGACTTTCAAATTAACTTATATTTTGAGTTATAAATCTTTCCTTATTTGAACTATGTAAGAAGTCCTTAATATTTATGAGTATGAATTCAATTAAGATTTTTTCTTGTATTAATTCTTTCCCGATTTGAACTATATAATATAAATATAACATATATCTTCCATTTTATTTCTACTAAAGTAAACAAAATACCTCACGTTTACAAGAATTATGTATGTTTTACCTTAGTATTGATTAGTTCTAGGAGTAGAGAAGTCGTTAAATCCAGAATTGGTTGAAGCAAACTTTGTTTAACAATCAGGTCATCGTTTTGTGTATTAGAGTCATGTTCCCCTATATTAGGTTTCTCGTATGTGTCTTTATTATTTTATGACTTGCGGGTTGCCTGTTTAGCTTCGGAAAGGTTCGAGTGTAATTTGGAATACATAGTGCCATTTATGAAAGCTTAAGTTGTAAGAGTTGAACGAGGTTTGACTTTCATGTAAACGAACTTGGAATTGTCTTTTGATGTTTTCAATAGGTTTGTATAATGATTTTCGATATAGGCTTATGTCCATATTTGGATTTGGAGGTTACTAAGTTGATTTGGCTCTTTTTGGCGAAAGTTAGAAGTTTGAAGGTTTGGAAAGTTCATAGGTTTGACCGGGAGTTGACTTTGATATTATCGAGTATGTTTCGGAAGTTGGAATAAGTTCTTTATGTCATTTGGAACTTGTGTACAAAATTTGAGGTCATTCCGAGTAGGTTAGACGTGGTTCGACATGAGTTTTGGAAGTTGGAAGTTTGATTAGTTCATTAGGCTTGAATTAAGGTGTGATTTCTAGTTTTGATGTTATTTGGTGTGATTTGAGACCTCGAGTAGTTATGTGTTATGTTTTGGGACTGGCTGGTGTGATTAGATAGGGTCGTAGTGGCGTCAGGTGAGTTTCGGATGGGTTCCGGATTATTTGAGGTTGAATTGTGTAACGACCCGACAAGTCATTTTGTGAATTTAAGCCTTGTTTCCCCTTTTGAAGCTTTCCACATGTGTATTTGTGGTTATGTGACTTTTGGGATGGTTGGTTTGGTTTCAGGGAGGTTTTGGATTGAATTGGAACACTTAATTCATACTTTGGAAGCTTAAGTTGGAAGTATTGATCCAGTTTAACTTTTGTGAAAGACAAAACCCAGAATATTGTTTTGATGGTTTCAATAGGTGCCTATGGTGATTTTAGACCTGTGTGTATGCCCAGAATTGAATTCAGAGCTTCCTACGATAAATTTTATCTTTTCCCGAAAGATAGCAATTTAATGGTTTAGAAATTTCATAAGTTTGACCATGGGTTGACTTTGCGTCCATCGAGTTCATACTTTGTTTTCGGGCCAATAGGTCCCTTTTGTGTTTTGGGTCTTATGTGCAAAGTTTGGTGTCATTCCGAGTTGGATTGATAGGAATCTAAGGCTTGGTTATGATTTAAGATGTTCTTGAGTTTCATAGTTTGCACAAAGTGTTTTGGTGTTCGATTGGTGGTTTTATATGTTATTTTGGTATTTTAAACTCACGAGCGAGTTTGTATGATGTTTCTAGACTTAGACTTTATCTCGTTTTTTAAAGCATTGTAAGTCATTTCTTATGTAGTTTTGGTGTTTTGCAGACAACCAGACTTGAAGAGCCAAGAACATGGAAAAGATGTCAAAAACCAGTAGAAGAGTAGAAATGCGGCAGGTTTTGAGGGCGCATAAATGATGTGCGGGCGGCAGACCAACTGTAGAGTGAAGCAGTGCAACCCAGTTGTGAGAGTAGATTCTACGATCCATTATGTGATCGCATAACTCTTGTGCAGGCCGCATAATGATAGCACAAATGCAAAAAGAGTTTCTGAGAAGATGATTTTGCGGTACGGCATGTAGTCGCGAAATGGATATGCGCCCGTATAACAGAAATGCGATGCAACACTGGAGATCTGGGAAACCAACTCTGCGAAGGCAAGTGAAGATATGCGGACCGCGAAAGCTGCCTGCGACCCATTCTACGGTCACAGACTTGATCTACAGGTCATTTTTGCACTTTTTGACCCCGACTTTTAGCCCATTATAAATAGAATAACTAGGGTTTTGTGGGACATCGTGTCTGAAAAAGAGCCTGCACTTAGAGCATATACACCATTATGTTTGAAGCTTTTGAAGAGAGAATGTTGTCATTTTGTAAGCTTTATGACTTTATTTATTGCTTTGTTCTTGGATTCTAGTATGAGTATCTAGTTTTGAATACTAAGGTTGTGGACCTTAAATGGGTGTAATGTTAATGGGTGTTTACAATTGAATATATATATAATAGTTGGTTGATATCTATTCATTTCTCACACTTCATCTATTGTTGATAGTTGCAAACATTGACTAATGCCATTTTACTATATCTTTACTTGGAATAATGGGTGAGGGTTTGGTAGAATTGAATAGCAAAAACTCAAGGCTTTAAACCTTGTTTAATAGAATCGTTTAGGAATAAGTGGGTTCTATTTGGGAAATGTTGGTTGTTCTTAACTGTAACTCTTTTATATTTGGGAAAATCATAAAGAGAAAATACTACCTAATTATTGGGAAATATTGGGTAGTCACTTAGGAACCATTTGCATATCAAAGGACCTTCCATTAGAAATATATCATATTAACACTGATAACATTATATTCCATTGATGGGGACACAACCTTGGTTTCCTTAATTGAATTAATTACATTCTCGTAACAAAATATTTTTCCTGATAATTCACAATCACAACACTCTCTTTTTAAACTAATGAAGTAGGATTACGACTTAAGTCAATTTTTACACTACTCAAGTAATCTTTTCACACATATTCCATGCGGGGTTCGACCCCAACCTAGTAGGGTTATTATATTTCACATCAACCGCCTTACACCATTTATTTAGGTATAATTTGAGAGTATCAAATTTTGGCGTCGTTGCAGGGGAATGCGGTTTTGAAATTATTAATTAGTCTATGCTTTACTTTATGTCTTCTTCTATTCCATCACACTTTGCTTGGTGTTATTAGGTAAACATGGGCGAGCCGAAAGAAGAGAATATTTTGCAGATATAGATGAGTATATTGAGGATAGAAATGCTATTGTCCCTCCAAGAGTTGATGCTACCCCCTTCAAAGTGGAACACGGTCTAATCCTAATGCTCAAGGCAGAGGGGTTTTTCCGAAATTCCACAGATGATGATCTGACACAACATCTCAGAAATATTTTGGGTGTGTGTGCGATGCACAAGCAGAATCATATCTCAGATGATACCCTATGGTTGAGGATGTTCAAGTACTCTCTAACTGGAGAGGCAAGACAGTGGACCCAAAATCTACATCCTAATTCTATCCACACTTGGTCTGAACTTGTCTGAGGTTTCCTAGCAAAATTGTTTCCGCAAAGCAAGAAGTCCGAGCTCCGGGATAAAATTTTATTCTTCAAGCAATTACCGAGAGAGCATCTACATGAAGCATGGGATAGATTCAAGTTATAATTGATACGATCACCGAATCATGGTTTTCTGGATAATATTTTGTTGTAGAAGTTTTACATGAGCTTGGATCCTATGAACCAATCCATAGCCAAAAATGTAGCGTATGGATCCTTTGTGGATAAAACATTTGCAAGGGTCACACAAATCCTTGACAAGATGGAAGAACATAACCAAGCTTGGCACTCAGAAGACGCACAGGTGAAATAGCATATGGTTCTTCTTCCATCACCAACATGATTATGGAGAACCAAGAAAGAGATGAAGTAATTGCCGGGCTTGACACCAACATCAATGTGTTGACGAAAATGCTCATTGAAAGCCAAACAAAAAAGGTGAATGTAGTGGAAGATGTGCAACCCATGTCAAATGAGGATTACGAAGAAGCAAATTATGAAATCAACTCTAAATGAGGATATCAAAGACAACCCTAACAAGGTTTAGGGCACCAAAACCAATGGAGATCTAACATGCAAGGGAAAGGCAGCCAACAGTGGAAAAATGACCAAGGTAGTTCAAATCAAGTAAATTGGAGCAACCACAACAATAAATTTTCAAATCGGAGTTCAAACCCCTATTGTCCACCAAACGGACAATATTCTAACTCTCCCAATTGGAAGGAAAGTTCTTCAAGTGAGTCCAAGATGGAAAACATGGTTGAACGAGTATTGCAAAATCAAGAAAGATCTGACACTCCAATGAAGAATATGACCGAGCTTGTGGGTTCACACACCGCATCTATTCAAAAATTGGAGACGCAAATGATAGACCTCTAAAGAGAACAAATTCTGAAGCAGAAAGGCACGCCCCCAAGTGACACAATTGCAAACCCAAAAGGTAGTGGGAGTGGTCTGACTTCTTATTGTATGGCCATCACAACTCGAAGTGGGAAAATATTTCAAGGAGAGAATGAACAAGTGGTCGAAGTGGAAGATTCTGAACATGAAGTCGAGGCACAAGTTGAGGTGCCAATTGTTGTTGAAGTTGAAAGACTCCCGAAGAATGTGAAAATTCATGAAGTGAACCATCAAGAGGTTAATGAAAAGTTAATAGAGGCACCAAAAACTCTAGCACCGATTCCTAGGCCTCCTCCTCCTTTCCCTCAAGGACTTTCTAGGAAGGTTGATGATAGCAAACTCGAGAAGTTTTATGACATTCTCGAGCAATTATCAATGAATATTCCATTTGTGGAAGCATTTCAAGAGATCCCGGGTTTTTCTAACTACATGAAGGATTTGATCACTAAAAAGAGAACTACCTAAAATGAAGTGGTGAATGTGACTCACCGGGCCAGTTCCAACATTGCAACAACCACCAACAGAAAGAGGACTCGGGAACCTTCACCATTCCATGCACCATTGGGTTGCGCAATTTTGCATGAGCCCTTTGTGATATTGGGGCTAGCATAAACTTAATGCCCCTTGCTATTTACAGGCAAGCAGGATTAGGTATGCCTAGTCCTACAAGTATGAGGTTGGAAATGGCCGACTGTTCAATAAAGCGACTGGTGAAAGTTGTTGATGATGTTCTTGTGAAAGTACAAAGGTTTTTCCTCCCTGCCGACTTTGAAATCCTTGTTTATTTTGTTGATAAAAAAATCCCTATCATCTTGGGGAGACCACTTCTTGCTATCGGGAGAGTAATCATGGATTCAAAATGAAATGAGATCAAGTTCCGAGTTAATGACGAAGAGGTTACCTTTCAAGCGATTAAGGGAATGAAATTGCCACATGCATATGGATGTATCTCAGCATTTATGTTGTTGACGAGGTAGAGGATGCAATCAAGGTGAAGATGGAAGAGGAATGCCCTGGTGAGGCATTTGCGGCTATTTTGGTAAATTTTGATGGTGAGACATGGAATGATACATGGAATCGGTGAATGTATTGGAAGGGCTTGGGTCCTATACTTATAAACCAAAGAAGCTTTCTCTTGACTTAGAGAATAGAGTCACCCCTCCCGGTAAGCCTTCAATTATCGATCCTCTACAACTTGAGCTCAAGCCACTTCCACCGCACTTAAGGTATAAATTTCTTAGGTCTAATGAAACTATACCTGTAATTATTTCTTCTTTGTTGATTGATGTGCAGGTTGAACACTTATTGAACACCTTGAGGGAGCATAGACAGGCCATTGGGTGGACTATAGTAGATATCTGAGGGAATCTCGCTGTAATTTGTGAGCACAAAATACAATTGGAGCAAGAGAGAAAACCTAGCGTGGAGCATCAAAGAAGGTTGAACCCTTCCATGCAAGAGCTGGTGAAGAAAGAAATCATAAAATGGTTGGATGTCGGGGTTGTCTACCCCATTTTCGATAGTCCTTGGGTGAGTCAGTGTAATGTGTGCCAAAGAAAGGAGGCATAACCGTTATTCAAAATGATAGAAATTAACTCATCCCAACGAGGCCGGTGACCGGATGGAGAGTTTGCATGGACTACCGGAAGCTCAATAGTGCTACTTGCAAAGACCATTTCCCTCTGCCTTTTATTGATCAAATGCTTGATCGGCTAGTGGGAATCTCATTTTATTGCTTCTTGGATGGTTATTTTGGCTACAACCAAATCAACATCGCCTTAGAGGATCAAGAGAAGAAAACATTCACATGCCCATATGAGACCCTTTCCTTAAGCCGGATGCCATTTGGGCTATGCAATGCCCGTCTACCTTTCAATGGTGCATGATGTCAATATTTTCCGACAAACTGGAGGATTTCTTAGAGGTCTTTATGGATGACTTTTCAATAGTTTTTGATTCCTTTGAGCATTGCCTTGACAACCTTAGGAAAGTGCTCAAAAGATGTGAGGAAACCAACCTATTATTATCAAGGCTCACCACGACACGTATTATTATCACACCCAAGTGTTATCTTCCATTTGAACTCATGTGCCACACTAGTGGTGTATCTATTGGAGTGGTACTTGGTCAATGGCATAACAAGATTCTTGTTACAACCCATGTTTTCGTACGTATGAGTCATCATAAGTCAATTGATGTAAGCTCAAAAATGAAATCATATTTGAAAAGTTTGCAAAGTAAGTTAATCATATTACCTCGAAGGTTACCAATATCGAAGATCATGAACAACAAGTACAAAGATGGTTGGAAGTTTCAGAAGCTAAAGGAATTGAAAACAAATAATGTTTCGTCGAAAGTCGACAAATTGGGAATGTTATAACCTGTACTTTTGGAGTGAGACCAGGGTGTTTAAATTGATAAGTAGGTTATGTTATTAGTTATGTTAGTCGTATGATAGTCGTGTGTTATGTTTTGAAGTCAAGCGAGTGGTGGAACAAAAGTCGATGAAAGTCATCACAAGTTACGTTCATAAGTTTTACAGAAACTTTGGGTCAAATGTAACTGCAGTTTTCTCCCAATATACTTAGAGTTATGGAGTGTTCCACCCATCACATGAACGATCTACGAGTCTATTTTCTAACGCATTAAACCGTTTGTCAATACAACATCGGAGTAGAGAGATATGGGCATGTTTGCTATACTGCGCAAGCTGCTAGGTGACAAGTAGGTGTGTCACCTACTTGCTTAAATGAAAGCCCAAAAATGGGCCATTTCTGGTCGTACAAAGAGGACTTTTAAAGGCCTTTTTTCTTCCTATATTAGACTTAAAATAGAGCATAATAATCAGATATAAGCTCTTCAAACAAATCCTCCCAAA
>AWOL01S0012771.1:0-30023 GCA_000715115.1 Nicotiana otophora | reverse complement strand
CTTGAGGTTTATTGAATTTTTTATTGGTTTGAGAGTTGTGATTGATGTTCATGTGGTGTATTTTCTTAACCACTCTTCTTGATGTTATCTATGATTCCTACCTTTCTTGTCATTGATATACATATGCTTAGTGAAGAAGAGTGTAAAGCACGAAGGGTGATGCCGTGCCATTGCATATTTATTATCATGTAGAAAGAGTGTGAAGCACGAAGGGAGATGCCATGCCATTTCATATACATTATTACGCACGAAAGATAATTTTATGCCATTGATTTACATTATCATGTGCGGAAGAGCGTAAAGCACGAAGGGTGATGATGTGCCATTGCATATACATTATCATATGAGGAAGAGAGTAAAGCACGAAGGGTGATGTCGTGACATTGCATATACATTTATGTCTTCATTTCAAGTTGTCATTGATGCACCTATGCTTTCTATGTGACATGTTGTTGTTGTCACTTCTTTGCCTACTACTTTAATTGTTATTGTTCTATCCACGATTTTTATCTATTTATCTGGTCAAAATCATGTTTTTTGTCTTATTTGTTATATTTACATTTATGCATTTCTTCATTTGTTGTGCTCTCATCTAAACCTTCTATTTTGCTAGATAGTGAAATTTATATTATCCTACCTTAATTGCTATCATTACTTCTGTGCTTCCCACCCTGTCTGTTAACGTTGTTCGTATGCTCTACCTTATTTTATATTGCTACATGTGTATTCTCCACTTCATTGTTACTGTTATTGGAGTTTCTTTTATCTGGTTGGTACTGTTGTACATATTCTTGGTGAAGATGAGATAAATACACGAAGGGTATTGTCGTGACAATTGATTTGACATACATTCATATATTTGGTGAGGATGATATAAATGCACGAAGGGTGTTGCCGTGCAATTTGACTTGATATCTTGAACACATTCCTCATACTATGAAGATTTGCAGATTTACTATGTTGTATTGTGGTTACCACGCAAAAAATGGATTTGTTGTGGTATTGAAAACACTGACCGTGATTTCTTTCAGTAATCATTTACTGCTTCGCATATTTGTGTACACTTCAGTGTTATATCTAGTACTGTCTGTATTACAAATTTAACAACACAGGTTATATTAGTGAGTATCTTTGACCTAAAAACCCCGTCACTACTTCACCTAGGTTAGTCAAGATACTTATTGAGTACATGGGTCTGTTGTACTCATGCTACACTTCTACACCTTGCGACTAGATCTTGGAGTTGCGTAGCTCTGGAAGACGTGCCTTGCATTGAAGGCGTACCTGTGTTCCAAATTCAAGAAACCTCTTGTTCATAGTAGTTTAGGATTCATCTCTGTTTATGTAAACATCAAACAGATAAGCTTTGTAAACCTAAATCATAGGGGCTCATGACTTGTACTACCAGTCCTTGGGGTAATTGTATTGAAATCGGTTAAAGCTTCTTTTGTATATATTGTTGATTTCACAATTTAGTTGTAACTTATATTGCCTGGCTTATCTAGCGAATTGGATTAGGTATCATCACGACTTAGTGGGATCCTGGGTCGTGATAAGTTAGTTTCAGAGCACTAGGTTCATAGGTTCTGTGAGTCATGAGCAAGTATCTAGTAGAGTCTTGCAGATCAGTATGATGACGTCCATACCTATCTTCGAGAGGCTACAAGGCATTTAGGAATTTCCCTTCGTTCTTTCCATATCATGCGACCCTATTTTAGCTTGAAGCCTGCAACTTTAATTCTTCTGAATATTCCGTGTGTGATGTTGAGCACCAAGTATCAATGTGGACCGACGGTTTGTGATTCTGTGGATGGACTATGAAAGGACTATGGATGCTTGGTTATCATCGTGACGTGTCATCTAATCTTTGAAGATGATGCACTGATAGATCTTTTAGTTGTTCATTTGTGGAATGAAGTTGATTCTTGTATTTGGGTGATGAGTACGGACTCAGGATGGATTAATCGGCTGCCTAGTTGTGATGACCATGGTGGGGTTGTCGCGCCCCTTCTTTCTCACGGAATCGGGCTTTGACACGTGACAACTCTTTTAAAGGAAAGGTGTAAAAAGAGAGAGTCTCCACCTAACGGGTTTGAGGTGCGCTAGGGAACCTATTTGCAAGTAAATCTGGTTTAACCAGTTTGCGTAACCAAAGATCAAGTAAGGGCTCAAATTACCTCGAGGAGAAGGCATTCCTCGAGGTCCACAACTGTGGGTCCCGGCCGAACTAGAATTATATGAATTAGTCAAATAGTCAGAAAGAAAAACAAGAAGTAAAACAATCATTATTAGAAGGTCCTTGAGTAAACATAGATAATTGGTTTAAAGACAAGATAGGAGGTCCTGCGTTTTTTAGCCTAAAGGATCACCCCGTGCAACATAAATAATACTTCGTAACTCCCTCGAGATGGGGTGTTACTCGTATTATTCAGCGGGCACAGACTATCATCTCCTGCTACCCAATTACTATCTTTATGTTTTTTTACCTAAAGCGCACTAGTTGATTCTAAATCGTACCTTATGCGTGCACTATAGTCCAAGAGTCATTTGGACCTCTTTCTTGGGTGGTTCTAGACTTGACTTAGGTTTCTCAAAATGATAAAACTAGGCGACATACAAAACAAGTTGGACTTCATGTGAATGCAATTAAGGGCTCAAATTAGCCTCCACACTTAGACAACAAATGCACGTAAACAAATTAGGCGTTTGACAATTTCAGAATTGAGACAAGTTAAAGCCATTAAGCTTTATAGATATAGTTTCTATGTGACCTTGGGATTCAAGCGTGCAGGCAGTTTCAAAGCAAGATGCCATTTTAGAACGACTTCTAAATGACTACACATTTGCCTACTGATTATAGGTTATAAGAGGTTAAACCTATATGCATGATATCTAGGTGATTTATACAATAATTAGCAATGATAATTGCAGGGGAATATTCAGAATTGCTTAGTTGGATCCTATAGGCATGCTTTCTAATAGTGACAATGACACAGTGTTGAAAGTTCAACATTAACACTTAAATGAAACGAGCAAGAAAATCAGGAATTAATACTGATTTTAGATCCTATAAGCATGATTTCTATAATCAATAATTAATATCTATAGGCAAGAGTTTTCAATGGCAAATTAGGTAGTATGTAAATTAACAGAATCCTATAGCGCCTAATGAGTATGTTGTAATGCACATTGAGACATTAGTCACTTAATTTCCTATAGGCATGGTTTCTAGCATGTGGAAGAAAAATATATCAAACAAATTAAATACCTATAGGCAGGTTATCTAATACACACAATAGCAGAACATATTTGAGCAAAGTAAAACATCTATAGGCAGGATTTCTACCATTCAATGCAAGTATTAAAATAAACCCCCCTTTTCCAATTTTACTAATACCCTAATTGTTATTATAACATTATTACAGACCCTATGAATGGCATAAATTATAGAGTACAATAACTATAGTGAGCCTACAGTAGACCATAGATATACCTAGCCAGGCCAGGCCTTCATTCTCAAGTCCACATAGTTCACAACAGTCCAGAAGTCATATCTTCATTTACATAAGGCATCCAGAAACCAATTTATTCAGTCGGTAGGTGAAAAGAGAGTTGACCAATTAGAACCATGACTTTAATGTGTCAGAGTTCCCAGGGGCTTCAAGGACCAAGGGCAGTGCTCAGACTAGGGAGGTTGATAGGGGAAATTCAAAGAAAGACTAAGGACCAAATCCTAGTGTGTTATTGTTCACAAGGGTCTCAATTGGACCCCAAACAGTGCTCACACTAGGGAGGTCAAATGATAGAACCTAAGTAGCCTTGGCTTTCAGCCGGCTAAGAATAAGAACTCAAAAGAGACCAGGCAGTAAGTGAAGTAAACCAAGGTTGAGAGACAAAACTAAGGGATAAAGACATAGTCAAGTTGCATATATAGCAGATAGTTGGACAAGTTATAGAGCTTAAGAACAAACTTAGCAAAGATTTAGAAAAAACAGGTTCAACACTTAGTGCATAAACAGTCCTACATTAGCAAAGTCAAAGGAAGAATAGGTTTGCAGGATTGATGAAACGTATCATACACAGCTCATAATATAAAAGAAAAGGTTCAAATTATACTAAGTATAAGTCCTAGAGTTATGAAATAGTTACACTAATTTGGTGGTAGAATTACATTTAGACATGATGGGGAAACAGATTACTACAAATACTGGTGAATCATCGGAGCAAACATGCTAAAAGGGACATATTGATAGAGAACTAGTCGTGATTGACAGGATTAAAACATACTATATAAGCAAGATATAACCACAGAAATTCAGAATATACTTGTGCCATAGAATAGATGTGAACATTCATGTTTTGAACACAATTGACTAGTCGACTAAAGAGGATACAAATTATGCAAGTAAAGCATGTTCACACAATAGTATTGATAGCCTAAGGCAAAAAAAACACCACAGAGATACTTACAAGTGCAAAAATAAAACACCACAATAGGATTGTTCACACAATGCTTACAGTAGTAACACATTGAGAAGAATTTAATTTACTCGAATCAGTTTAGGCATGCTTAAAGCTATCAACATTATGAAGTTAAACATTAAGGAGCCCTAAAAAATTGAAGTACAATAAACAGAATCACACACAAAACAAGACAGAAAATTTATTAAACTAACGGACTTCAGAAGTGAAGGCATATGCAAATTGCAGATACATAGGAACGAAATTACAAAGGTTCAATAACTCACCAGTTAAACGAAAATACAAGAAAGAACAAAAGTCCATAGTGTTCTGAACATCAATGAGAATCAAGAGCCCAGAATTTAGTGGCCTTGGCTTTCAGCCTGCCAAGAACCAAAGTATAGAACGTGATAATGAAGAAATAACATAATCAAGCTTTAAATTTTAGTGAGATTATAACGATTCCAAAAGAATCTCCTTCTAAAGAGGAATGAGGAGGGGTTTATATAGTGATAGAGATTGAACAAGTAAATAAGGAAAAGTGTCAATCAAACACTAGAAAGGAAAGAACATCACATGCAATCAAAATCAGTAAGGAAAAGAGAGAAATTTCAAAACCCTAGTTTTAGGCAAAGTACAAAAAATCGTCAGAATCTAAAAATAAAAAGATCAAACGTTGCACAAAATAAGATGAATATACACAGAAACGTCGCTTAAAATCAAAGAATCGAACCAATTTTGGTTCGATCTAAAGAGATCTGAAACCCTAATTTTTAGGGTAAGTAAGAATCAACAGAATATAAACAAATGTTCGAACTCACAGTAGCATAGGATGAACATAGACGGAATAACATTAAAAAAATAGGGATTTTAACCGATTTTGGTTCGATTTTGAGGAGATTTTCTTGCCATGTTTAGGCAAGCACTATAGGAGAGTATCCAGTACCAGAAAGGGGTCGAGTATGGTAAGAAATGGTTGTATAATCCCATGTCTGGTAGGATTAGGAGAGATTTTAGGGGAGGCGGCGCTAGGGTTCTTAGAAGGGAGAAGGGAGGTGAGGGGATGCAGAGGCGGCGGATGAGGGGGAGTGAGATTAGGGTTAGATTAGTTAAAGGGCAGGGTGTAATGTGGGCCGTTGATCTCATAGATCAACGGCCACGATTTAAAAGGGGTCTTGTGTCGGGTGGTTAAACGGGTCGCGACCGGGTTTAGGGGGTTGGATTAATTTGGTTTGGGCTAGGGTATTTGGGCCAGTGTATTAGGTACTTTGGGCCATTGTTTGGTCTGAAACTAGGCTTAGTGTGAGACTAGTTTTTAAATACCCAACATTTTAGCAAACAATAATTTATAAAAGTAATTAATAAATAACAAAAATATTATTTGTGTACTAAAAGAATAAAAATAATAATTTAACATTATAAAAATATAAAAGGTTATCGTTTGCATAAATAATGTAATTATGCATGCATATGGGTTATTATTGGAAAATGTGTAATTTAGCCTTAAAAATGCAAATGTATATGGTATAAATGATAAGTTTAGATGATTAAATCCTCATAAAAAATAATTTGAAGGATAATTAATAGATATTTATACAATAAAAATACAGAAATCAATTGGGTTTAAAGTCTTTAAAAATTATGAAAAATTATGAAAAGTACCTGTATATGCTTATAAACTAATGATGATGCATATGCACTATTTTAAAAGTATATATATATATATATATATATATCAACACCTGCCCCTCTTTACTCGAAAATGATGAAAGAGTTGTCGGGTAAAGAAATGATAACTGAATGGGGTGATTTTGAAAAATATAGGCCGAACCCTGATTTCTGAGTTGCCTACATATACCTAGTTTTACAGGAATCAGATATGGATATTTGAACGGTTATCATACGGGAACGAGTAACGGGCGGTGGTTGGTTACTTTTGAAATAATTACAAGATATGAATGTTGAACGGAAATCAGAGCAAAAATTGCTCCCGTTAGGAGAACGGTTACTTCCTGGATTACCTGTAAAACTTAAAACACAATGCATGCAAGTATATATGGATTATTGCGAGAATTTAAACATGATGCAAATTACCTTTGGACCATGAAAGTTGTCTTTGGACGATGGGGATGGTGTCCTCAGACCATGATGTCTCGGGCATGAATCATGAGATAGGGGATTCACAGGCCATGAAATGATGTTCTCAGGCCATGAGGATGGTGCCTCTGAACTATGATGCCTTTGAATAATGATGTGCAATATTGAGAGATCCTCAGGCCATGGCATGGTGTCTTCCGGCTACGAGGATGATGCCTTCGGACTATGACGCCTTTGGACAAAATGGCGATATTTCAGCCCATGAGATGCAAAGACATGATGCAAAATAAGACAGAGCTTGGTCTCATGTAAGATCGGAGGCAGAGCTTAGCCCCGAGGTAGAGAATAGTGCAAGGTTTCGAATAGCATAGCTTTTGTGGTTATGCAAGGAGAGACAATGTTTAGTCTCATGCAGGAATGGAGACAATGCTTAGTTTCATTCAAAGGGAAGGCAATGCTTAGCCTTATGCAATTAAGGAGGAAGGGCTTAGCCTCATGCAAAGATTGGAGACAGTGCTTAGTCTCATACAATGGAAGGCAGTGTTTAGCCTTATGCAATTAAGGAAGCAAGGCTTAGCCTCATGCAATGAAAGGCAGTGCTTAGCCTTATGCAATTGAGCAGGCAGGGCTTAGCCTCATGCAAAGATTGGAGACAATGCTTAGTCTCATGCAATGGAAGGCAGGGCTTAGCCTCATGCAAAGATTGGAGACAATGCTTAGTCTCATGCAGTGGAAGGCAGTGCTTAGCCTTATGCAATTAAGGAGGTAGGGCTTAGCCTCATGCAATGGGAGGCAATGCTTATCCTTGTGCAATTGAGGAGGCAGGTCTTAGCCTCATGCAAAGGTGGATATAATGCTTAGTCCCTATGCAGGGGAAGGCAGTGCTTAGCCTTATGCAATTAGACTCATGCAGGATGAAGACAATGCTTAGTCTCATGCAATGAATAGATAATAAGTAGTAGCAAAGTATTTCTTAGTTGGAAATGTATTTGCGCTTGGCAACTTTGTCGTTATGAAAACAGTGATTCTGAGGTGCGCCCGAATTTGAGAATATTTCTTGTTCCTACATCCAAAGGACAGTCGTGAGTTTTACGGGGGAAAGTTGGTTCGCGCCTCTGCCTGCCTGCTTTGCTTTGCTCTATATCGAAGTCTTGCTTGAGTTACCACGGGTAGCATCTGGCTGCTTCATAAAAAATAAAGTTTTTGAAAATGTGCGTGCATATGATGAATGTAGTTATTTAAAATACATTAGTATGCAATATCGGATAAATTAGATGAACTGATGACTGTGACACTTTAGAGACATTGCGACTTCCTTAGAATTTTGAGGGTCCTCCTCAAAATTCTGCCCCAGTTTCTTGTTGTGGGGAAAATGAAAATTTTATTGAATTGTGAATGAACCCACAGGGCTGCCTATGTATCCCCTCTTAAACGGGAATCAGGTCGAGCGTAGTTCAACTATATTAGATGAAGAAATTCAAACATTCTAAACATAATATCTTTTGACTGCATCTTAATTGATAGGCTTTGGCCAAACCTCTCCGTCCATTTCTGCGAGTATGAGTGCTCCTCCTGTTAGTACTCGGTGAACCATGTAGAGCGCTTGCTAATTGGGCAAAAATTTCCCTTTGGCTTCATCTTGATGCGGGAAGATCTGCTTCAGTACCAACTACCCCGGTGCGAACTATCTAATTTTGACCCTTTTGTTGAAGCTCTGGACATCCTATTCTGATAGAGTTGACCATGACACACTGCATTCATTCTTTTCCTATCAATGAGAGCTAATTGTTCATAGCGGCTTCTTATCCATTCTGCATCACTGAGTTCAGCTTCTTGTATAATTCTTAGAGAATGAATTTCAACCTCGGCACGAATGACAGCTTCGGTACCGTAGACCAGCAAATAGGGAGTTTCCCCGGTTTATGTGCGAACTGTGGTACGGTACCCCAATAAGGCAAATGGTAACTTCCCGTGCCAGTGCTTGTGGTTGTCTATCATGTTCCTCAGTATTTTCTTGATATTCTTGTTTGCGGACTCCACGGCTCCATTCATTTGAGGCATGTATGTTGTGGAATTCTTGTGCTTGATTTTGAAGGTCTCACACATAGCTTTCATTAGGTCACTGTTGAAATTGGCGGCATTGTTGGTGATGATGGACTCTAGAACCCTGAATCAGCAAACAATACGATTTCTAACAAAATCTGCAACGACTTTCTTGGTTACAGCTTTGTAGGATGTAGCTTCGACCCATTTTGTGAAGTAGTCTATGGCCACTAAAATTAACCTATGCCCGTTTGAAGTGGTAGGCTCGATTGGTCCAATGACGTCCATTCCCCAAGCGGAAAAAGGCCAAGGTGCACTCATTGCATTGAGTTCATTTGGCGGCACCCGTAACATATCTTCGTGCATTTGGCACTGATGACATTTCTGTACATACCTGATGTAGTCTATTTACGTAGTCATCCAAAAATAACCTGCCCTCGGTATCTTTTTGGCTAAAACGAAACCATTCATGTGTGGTCCGCAAGTTCCAGAGTGTATCTCTTTGAGCAGTTTGGAAGCCTCCTTGGCATCAACACACCGTAATAATCCTACGTATGGAGTCCTTCTGTGCAGAATTCCTCTACTTTGGAAGAAATGGTTGGACAATATTCGGAGAGTGCATTTTTTAGTATGATTTGCATGCTTTGGGTACTCTCCTTTTGCCAAGTACTCCTTGATGTCATAGAACCATGGAATCCCATCTGCTTCTTCTTCAACATGAGTACAGTAAGCTGGCTGATTATGAATCCTTACCGGAATGGGGTCGATGAAATTCTTATCCGGATGTTGTATTATGGAGGACAAAGTGGCCAATGCATTTGCGAACTCATTCTGGATTCTCGGGACATGTCTAAACTCTATCTTCGTAAACCTATTTATCATCTCTTGCACATGATATAGATATGGTAATATCTTGGTATTCTTTGTAGCCCATTCTCTCTGCACCTGATGTACTAGAAGCTCTGAATCACCAATTACTAGTAATTCGTGGATATTCATGTCAACGGCCAAATTCAGCCCCAATATGCAAGCCTCATATTTTGCCATATTATTGGTGTATGGAAATCTAAGTTTCGCGGATACCGGATAATGTTGACATATTTCTGACACCAAAATGGCTCCAATACCTACTCCTTTAAAGTAGGCTTCGGCGATATCTTCTCCTATGAGTGATACTTCGTCATGAGGAAAATACATTTTTAGTGGTTTGTATTCTCCTCCTACATGATTTTCCGCAAGATGATCTGCTAATGCTTGTCCCTTAACCGCCTTCTGAGTCACATAGACGATGTCGAATTCACTCAATAATATCTGCCATTTTGCCAACTTCCATGTAGGCATGGGTTTTGGAAGATGTACTTCAGAGGATCCATCCTTGATAAGAGATATGTGGTATAGGCGCAGAAGTAGCGCCTTAGTTTCTGGGCTATCCAGGTCAAAGCACAGCATGTGCATTCCAGCAAATAATGTCGTGCTTTGTAGGGTGTGAACTTCTTACTCAAATAGTATATGGCTTGTTCTTTCCTTCCCGTCTCATCGTGTTGTCCCAAGATATAACCGAAAGCCCCATCTAAGGAGAGATAGAGTAGCAGTGGTCTACCAGGTTCTGGTAAGACCAGGACTGGCTGTGTGGATAAATATTCTTTGATTATGTTAAAAGCATCATGGCAGTATTCAGTCCAACTGGTTGCGGCATCCTTCTTTACCATTTTGAAAATCGGCTCACGGATCACGGTTTATTTTGCTATGACGCGACTCATGTAATTAAGACATCCTAAGAAACTCATCACGTTTTTCTTGTTCTTTATAGGTGGCAAATCCTGGATAGCCTTGACCTTTGCTGGGTCTAGCTCAATTCCTCGGTGGCTGACGATAAATCCTAATAACTTTCCTATGGGGACCCCGAAGTCAGATTTTGCTGGATTCAATTTCAAATTGTACCTCCGAAGCCGGTCAATGAATTTCCTCAAGTTTGCTATGTAATTTGTACTCTTCTTGGATTTGATGATGACATCATCCGCCTATACCTCTATCTCTTTGTGTATTATGTCGTGGAAAATACTTGTCATGGCCCTCATATAAGTGGCCCCAACATTCTTCAGACCAAACGTGTATCGTTTTATAGCAGTACACCCCCATGATGTGGTAAAAGCTGTCTTTCGACAGCCTCTTCATCCATCCAGATCTGATGATATCCCGTGAAGCAATCCACAAAGGATTGGAGTTCATGCTTGGCACAGTTGTCGATCAGTATGTGTATGTTTGGTAACGCGAAGTCTTCTTTGGGACTTGCTTTGTTTAGGTCCCTATAATCGATGCATACTCTGACTTTCCCACCCTTCTTCGGAACCGGCACGATGTTAGCCAACCAAGTTGGATATTCAACCACTCTGAGAACCTTGGCTTTGATCTGCTTGGTGACTTCTTCTTTGATTTTCAAACTCATATCTGGCTTGCACTCTCTGAGCTTCTGCTTTACCAACGAACACATTGGGTTGGTAGGTAGTTTATGAGCCACTATGGATATGCTCAAACCGGTCATATCATCATAGGACCATGCAAAGATATCCTCATATTCCTTCAGGAAATGAGTGTATTTTTCTTTCTCTGATGGTGACAGGTGAATGCTTACACGTGTTTCCTTGACTGTTTCGGAGTCTCCTAGATTAACTATTTCAGTCTCATCCAAATTCAACTTAGGCTTGTTTTCAAAGTTTTTCACTTCTCTGACAATTTCCTCGGGTATTATATCCTCTTCCAAATCCTCTGAATCATTATCCTTATGTTGTGTTGTCTCATTACATGTCATAGTCGTAAGTTCATCGGGATAGGTAATAATAATGCTGTAGAGAAAAATGTAAAGAATATTAATAAATGCTAAAAATAACAATGCACTATATAAATCTTGAAAGCGTCAAACAGGTACGGCTCGATGACCCGAGCAATAATTTCAAAACAAAACATGCTTAAAACAAAATACTGAAAATGTCTTAAATGCACATAAAATTGCTTTTTAAATAAATGATGCTAATTGCCAGGCAACCCAGGAACTCGACGGGCCCTTGATGGTGCAGCAGTCTAGAATTTGAGAACAGCTCCCTTTTCCACGGTCTGAATAATGAGGCCTTCCTCCTCCTCCTCCTCCTCAGCTATCGCACTGCAATCCATGTCTTCATCATCCAGAAATAGATTCTTTATACCAACTAGAACTTCATCTTCTTCGGACTCCCACATCATGTCAGCTTGATGAAATGACTGGCTCAAATGTGGTACTGGTTGCTCTAGAGGGTAAATAAGGACCACGCCATGGTGGCGACCAATTCTGATACTCATGTCAGGTGTATTCATACCCAAGCCCAAAAGTTGTGTCGTGACGCTTTAGTTGTATTGGTTTGGTGATCCCCTAGAGATGCTTACCGAGACCTTTGCCAGACTCATACCCTGTCCATGCCAATATTCCTTCTATCTTACCGCTCCACCATTTGTCCTTTTCAATTGCGTTGACACACTCGATGCGATGGTATGTTTCTCCACCTAACTTGCTTCTATTCTCGATGAACGGAACAGTTTGGCTGGTGTAAATGGGATTACTTCCATCCCCATGGATGATCACTTCTTGATGGTTCCACTCAAACTTCATGACCTGATGTAGAGTAGAAGCTACGGCCCCAGCGGCATGTATCCAAGGTCGTCCCAATAATAGGTTGTAGGCAGCAGATATGTCCAACACTTGAAACTCAACATCAAACTAGGTTGGGCCTATCTGTAGGCTGAGGTTGGTTTCCCCAATTGTGGCCCTTTAAGACCCATCAAATGCTTTCACATTCATACTTCCTACTCGTATCTCGTGCAGAACTTTACCCAATCTTTTCAGAGTAGTTAGTGGACATATGTTAAGACTCGAACCCCTTATCAGGACTCTGGCAATGAACTTATCCTCAGACTGCATTATGATATGCAATGCCCTGTTGTAACTTAGTCCTTCTGATGGTAGCTCATCTTCATGAAAAGTGATCTTGTGGTTTTCCAACATTTGTCCTACCATATTGGCCATCTCTCCACTAGTAATGTTGTTGGGTATATTAGTCTCATTCAACACTTTCATCAATGCATTCCTGTGTGCCTCAAAATTAGGGTTTTGTTCAAATGATCAACCACAGAATACTCCCTTGCTTGCACCTTTCTCCAAAAATCATCCAGACCTGTTTCAATGATGGGATGCCTAGAAGCGTCTTCTTCACTTGTTCCCCCTAAATGTTCGGGCGTGTAAACCCTACCAGTTCTGATCATACCTTGTGTTGCACCAGTTTCTTCTATTTTCCCCTATCCTTTCCTTCTCGTTTCCACAACATAATCCCATGGTATAACATTAGACTTATAAGATGGTGTAGGTGCTACCATCATGGTGAATGGTATTGTTACTTCAACCTCAAACAGAGTTGGTGCAGCTACCTCAACTTCAATTGGTACCTGAGTTTGTACCATGATAGGTGTGAGAATGACTGGAGATGTTTCAGGATTATCCCCTTCTCGAATGAGTTCAATTGACCCCTTTGAGTCCCATTCTTCATCGGTCTCTATCATGTTTACCCCTCCGCCCCTGTGATCCGGGAGAGGATTGTTACGGACATTGGGTGCAGCCTCCTTTGCCTGTATGACTTTGGTGTCAATTAATGTCTGAATCTTATTATTCAAAGTACGACACTCATCAATAGTATGACCTTTCATGCCTGAGTGATAGGCACATATCTTATTTGGATTGACCCATTGAGAGGAATTTTCCATGGCGACAGCGGGAATGGGAATGATATAACCGGCAACCTTCAGTCTCTCATACAGTTGGTCTATAGGTTCAGCAATTGGGGTGTTTTGTCTGGGTAGTCTGCGGTTGAAATTTGGTCTAGGTTTTTTATAATTTTGGCGGGGTGGTGGTGAGTGGTAGTATGCGGGTTGGGTGTTATAGGTATGGTAAGTGGTTGCAGGTTGTTGGTATCTTGGAGGTGAAGGCTCATATGTGGGTGGAGGTGTTTGGTATGTGAGAGGACACTTCGGACCATGGACTACCATTACTGCACCTACTTCTTTCTTCTTGGAGATACCTCCTGACTGCAGGGCTTTATTTATGGCTTGGAGTACTTCAAAATTTGTCACCATTCTGCTTTTGATCCCTTCTTCTATTATCTCTCCCAACTTGATGATATCAGGAAATTTATGGTTTTCAATAACCATCAATCTTTCGTAGTTTTGCGGATCCTGAGCTCTAACAAAGAACTTATTCATCTGTTCTTCTTCCAACGCTGGCTTTACTTTTGCAGCTTCAGACCTCCACCGAGTAGCATACTTGCGGAAAGTTTCTGTTCGCTTCTTCTTGAGATTTTGAATGTAGAAAACATATGGTGCATTTTCTGTGTTAAACGTGAACCGATCCATGAAATCTGATGCCATGCTTACCTAATTAACCCATTTCTTTGGGTTCTGGATGATGTACCAAGACATGGCGTCTCCAGTGAGGCTTCTCATGAATAGCTTCATGCGGATTCTTTCATCCCTGCCAACTCCTACAAGCTTGTCACAATATGCTCTCAAGTGCACCTTCGGATCACTAGTTCCGTCGAACATTTCGAACTTAGGAGGTTTGTAACCCTCGAGCAGTTCTACATCTGGCTGAATACACAAATCTTCATAATTCAAACCCTCAATTCCTTTGCCCCCTTCGACATTTTGAACCCTGCAGGTAAGCTTCTTGAGTTCCTCTGCCATGTGCTTTATGAGCAGGTCCTTCTCGGCGGATTCGGGTATATGTATAGAGTCTATTGTGGGGTGTGGGGTAAGGCTTCCACATAAATGGGATTGCTTTGGTGGACTCCGGGAATCTGGGCGTAATGGTGGTCATTAGTTGAGTTTTGCGGGTCAGGAGTAGGCTGTGGTGCAATCTCAAGAGTATGGTATGTGGTAGTTTGTGGGTACTGGGTCAGATGATGATGATGTTGTGGAGGAGTTGGTACTGGTGGAGGATTGAGATTTGGGGAGGCATGGCATATTGATGAGATGCGGGAGGATTTTGCGGGTGTTGGTTTTGTGTGTTTTGAGGAGATGTTGAGTTTTGTGCATTTTGTTGGTTGATGTCGGGAACATTCAGGGTAAGGGAAAGGTTTGCCAAGTTACAGACCTGTTCAAGTTCCCCTTGTAACTCCAGTATCTTTTGCTCTAATCGCAAAACCAAGTCGTTCTGTACCGGAGTACTCCGACCATCCGAAGTCTCAACATTCTCTGCATGTGTAGCGATGTCTTTCCTGATACCGCTCAGATCATCCATCTTAACCTTTCCTTTGTTCTTAGGATCACTTGGAGGAGGAGGAGGTGGATGACCTCTAGATCTGGTATGATATGACGATGATGCCAGTATGCACAAACCAACCTTAGGGGATGGGAATAAACAAAGAAAAGAAGAAAAATCAAATGGTAAACAAGTTAGTAAAGAGTATTAAAGGGATATTTACGATATTTAAACACGTATTGCGGAATTCGCGCCCTAATTTGGGGACCTCATCGTGCCCGAGGTAGGCCTAGAGACATATAGCTTTGGAGAAAACTCAATGCTGATAACTGCATCATTTCATCAATATGATAAATAGACCAAATCTCTACTAAAACGACAATAATTATAATGAGTCACTAGTGATATTTGCCTTATTACAATCAAATTCTAAAATGAATCTAGAAAACATCACCCCTAATCTACTTGGTCCTAGAGGGACCTTCCCAAGCCTGTCCTTCTTAGCCCTGTCAATCAGATTCCCCAGGTCGAGCATGTCCAGTAGCAGATACGCCCTTGCTAGATGTCCTATTTCATTGCCCTCTGCCTTCTGACAATCCGAGAACCTTTTCCTCATCTTTCCCTCAAGTTCCATCAAACCCTGCTCCAAATACTCCAACCTTTCTATTGATTTAGTAGCGATTCCCCTCCATTCATTGATTGCTTCCATGTCCACTTTATGCTGTTCCAAATGCCTGGATTCAGATTCAAAGGCCCTTTTTGCCAACCTCCTATATTTGACTTATGCTTCGGCAGCGTCGTCTATGACCCTATTTATCAAATCAACCCCTGGCTTGACCTCTCCTGCTATGTCATCGACCAACCACGATGGGTAGAAGTACACATGGCTGGCACGATACCTATCTGGCTCGATGGTATCTTTCTCCACAATAATCTTTTGATGCCACATGTGTTGTGCCTCGCACTTGAATGGAATGGCATTACCCTGGAAATCTGCTTTGTAATGAACCACTTGGAGACTCGTGGTATGACCTGTTTTCTCCTAGCTTGCCTTATGACTCTGATATGAGCATAAGTATAGACACCCCTTAATCCGATTAGCACTAGATGAGGAACATCTCTTGACCTGATGATGAATTTGCTAGTAGGGAACCGCTCGAACATTCAATGGACCTTGTTGTTAGTCAAATTGCTAAAGAAGTGTACCCAACCCACAACGTTTCCTGGTTGTGCAAACCTATCCGGGATAAAAGTCATTCTTTTCGGATGGTGGAAAGCTATGTGGTCATTCCATGGTCGCCGCGGAAATTCTTGACGGTATTGTCCCCTTTGAAGATGTTCCAATTGCTATATTTGCAGTAACAAATTGCAACCCTCAAAATGCCTATATCATTTCTTGCAATGGTCCAAGGCTAGGTATATATCCGCTACGATCATTGGGATAATAGTGTAAGTCTATCCCTCGATTCCTTCCATTAGGGTCTTAGTAACCATAGCTAAGCGAGTATGAATCCTTCTCCTTGTATTGTTAATACTAGCATCCCCCGAAAACAGACAATGAACACAAAAACCCTGCGATGAGTCTAACACAGAGAGGTGATAGCAAATTCATCATGATAAAGGCGATATGACTTGTTGTGACCATAACGCTCGTAAAGGAAGTCGAATGGTATGTAAGACTTTTTCAGACAAACTAACTCGTCATTTTTTCTGAAACCCATCATTTTTATGAAACCTCGAGAAGTGCAATTTTCCGGTACCAACAGACCAGGGATGTCCCAGGGAAGCCCAGCGAAGCCTCCTATTTCCTCTAGAAGGGGAGTCATTCCTATATCACCAAAACGGAAGACGACCCTTTTCTCATCCTAGAACATAGTAGTGGCCTCGATCAGTACACTGTTTGGCTGAATGTCCAACAATGAAAGTAAATTTTCAAGAACTCTTTTCACATGATTTTTGTCACTTAGCGAGAGATTTTCCCACCAGTCTAGCAGCAAAGGTGGAATGCTTCGAACCATGTCGAACCTGGGGACTCTGTGCCTCATTTCTGCAAAACAAATAAAGTTAGCCCTTTCCTCCTCCGGATTTGACTATTTACACATTAATGATTAGCATATCGGCACGTTTTCTCTAAATAATGCACATATCATGATTGTACCCATTAGGATTTAAGGTAATCCCGGCGGGCTTTGGACAAGGCTTGCCTTAGAGAGTTATTACGCGGACAACGTTATAACCCATACTAGGTTTAGACATGATGCATGCACAGTTAATATCAGAGTGAGGGTTTCTAGAAGAGTCTAGAGCACTACTTTTAAGTGGACAACTTGAGAGGGAAAGGCACGGAACCGTCGATTGCACCGCTGATCGACTAGTTTTACCGCAAATAAGCCTTTCCAAATTTAAAAAGGGTAATATAGGAAGAGCGCGAATACTCATCAAGTGCCGCTATGGTATTAATTATGCACGAGTGGAATATGATGTAGATCATGCTTTATGCAAAGATAAAACAATACGTTGTCAAGCATTTTGCATGATAAAAGCGATAAATGCAGTATTTAATAAATGTAAAGATACAAAAGAAAGAAAAGCAGGGAAGAAGTTAGTTCGTATAATATATTAAAAAAATTGTAATAAAGAAATAAAGGGGTAAGGATATGGAAAGTCATAATATAACAAAATATAAAAAGTTGGAGCCAGTGGAATGCATATTGTAACCAGATTAAGCGAAGGAGTTGCATGTAAGTTCATATAGAAGGGGAAATAGGGAAGGGGGTGTGCATGTAGCAATAAAAGGGAGAATTGGAGCGGGATGTTCAAGTATCAACAAAATAATAAAGACATGCTTATCGAGAGAGACTAATTCATATAGACCAAGTTCATAATGGTAAGAGCCTAAATATATCCCCAGCAGAGTCGCCATGTTGTCGCGCCCCTTCTTTCTAGTGGAAAATCGGGCTTCGACGTCGAGACAACTCCTTTAAAAGGAAGAGGTACTAAAAGAGAGAGTCGCCACCTAACGGATTAAGGTACGTTAGGGAACCTATTTTGCAAATAACTCTGGATTAACCAGTTGCGTCACCAAAGATCGGGTAAGGGCTCAAATTACCTTAAGGAGAAGGTGTTAGGAACTCCTCGAGGTCCACAACGGTGGGTCCCTACCGAACTCAAATTATATGAATTAGTCTAAGAGAAGGGAAGCAATTTGACTTTAAACAAAGGTGGGGGGCGAGGGGTCCTATGTTCTTTAGCCTAAAGGATCACCCCGTGCAACATAAATAATACTTCGTAACTCCCTCAAGATGGGGTGTTACTCGTATTATTTAGCGGGCAAAGACTATTATCTCCTGCTACCCGATTACTATCTTTAAGTTGTTTACCTAAAGCACACTAGTCAATTCTAAGTCGTACTCTACGCGTGCACTACCCGTCCCATGCCTATGGTCCAGGAGGCATTTGGACCTCTTTTTCAGGGTGGTTCTAGACTTTAACTTAGGTTTCTCAAATGGGAAAATACTAGGCGACAGGCAAAACATTTAGGACTTTCACATATAAGCAAATAAGGGCTCAAGTTAGCCTCCGCATCAAGAAAACAAATGCACGCCAAACTGATTAACATTGACAGATTGAAGATTTTAATAAGTTTGCAGAATCCTATTGGCAGGATCTCTATGTGATGTTGAATTCAATATCGTATATGTGGTGTTGTTGTCCCAAGTTAGCCGATTTGCAGATCATGGAGGGGTTATGAAACCTATAGACATGATTTCTAAGTGACTATACAGTTTAAGAGCATTTGGTATTACACGTTGATTATTGAGACTGCAGGTTATAAGTTATTAAACCTATAGACATGATCTCTAGGTGGTTTACACGGCAGGGACAATANACCTTTCTGTTGATTTAGTAGCGATTCCCCTCCATTTATTGATTGCTTCCATGTCTACTTTATGTTATTCCAAATGCCTGGCCTCAGATTCAAAGACCCTTTTGCGCACCTTCTTGTATTTGACTTGTGCTTTAGCAGCGTCGTCTATGACCCTATTTCTCAAATCAACCCCTGGCTTGACCTCTCCTGCTATGTCATCGACCAACCATGATGGATAGAGGTACACATGGCTGGCATGATACCTGTCTGGCTCGATGGTATATTTCTCCACAATAATCTTTTGATGCCACATGTGTTGTGCCTCGAACTTGAATGGAATGACATTCCCTTGGAAGTCTGCTTTGTAATGAACCATTTTGGAAACTAGTGGTATAACCTGTTTTCTCCCAGCTTGCCTTTCGATAGGAGCATAAGGATAGATTCCCCTTAACCTGATTAGCACTAGATGAGGAATATCTCCCGACCTGATGATGAATTCACTGCTAGGGAACCACTCAAACATCCAATATACCTTGTCATCAGTCAAATTGCTAAAGAAATGTACACAGCTCATAGTGTTTCCCGGTTGTGCAAATCTGTCTGGGATAAAAGTCATTCTCTTCAGATTGTGATAAACTATGTGGTCATTCCATGGTCATCGCGAAAATTCTTGACGGTATTGTCCTCTCTGAAGGTGTTCCAACAACCATATTTGCAGCAACTAATTGCAACCCTCGAAATGCCTATATCCCTTTTTGCAATGGTCTAAGGCTCGGTACATCTCAGCCACGATCATTGGGATAATAGTATAAGTTTGCCCCTCAATTCCTTCTATTAGGGTCTTAGTGACTATAGCTAGGCGAGTGTGGATCCTTTCTCCTTGTATCGGGAATATCAGCATCCCCAGAAAACAAACAATGAATACAAAAACGCGGCAGTGAGTCCAACCCAAATAAGCGATGGCAAATTCATCATGGTAGGGACGATATGACTTGTTGTGACCATAACGCTCGTAAAGGAAGTTGAATGGTATGTAAGATTTCTTCAGACAGACTAACGCATCATTTATCCTGAAACACATCATTTTTAGGAAACCTCGAGAAGTACGGTTTTCCGGCACCAATAAGCCAGGGCTATCCCATGGGAGCCCAGCGAAGCCTCCTATTTCCTCTATAAGGGGGGTCATTTCTATATCACCAAAACAGAAGACGACCCTCTTCTCATCCTAGAACATGGTGGCAGCCTTAATTAACACATTGTTCGGCTAAATATCTAACAAAGAAGGTAAATTCCCGAGAACTATTTTCACATATTTTTTGTCACTCGGCGAGAGATTTTCCCACCAATCTAGCAACAAAGGTGGGATACTTCGAACCATGCCGAACCTGGGGACTTTGTGCCTCATTTCTGTAAAACAAATAAAGTTAGCCCTTTCCCCTTCGAATTCGACTATTTACATATTAATGATTAGCATATGGGCACGTTTTCTCCAAATAATGCACATATCATGATTGTACCCATTGGGATTTAAGGAAATCCCGGCGGGCTTTGGACAAGGCTTGCCTTAGAGAGTTATTACGCGGACAGCGCTATAACCCATACTAGGTTTAGACATGATGTATGCACAGTTAATATAAGAGTGGGGGTTTCTAGAAGAGTCTAGACCAGTACCCTCAAGTGGACAACCTGAGAGGGGAAGGCACGGAACCGTCGATTACACCGTTGATCGACTAGTTTTACCACAAATAAGCCTTTTCAAATCTAAAAAGGTGATTTAGGAAGAGCGAGGACACTCATCAAGCGTCGCTATGGTATTAATTACGCACGAGTGGAATATGATGTGGAGCATGCTTTATGTAAAGAGAAAACAACATGTTGTCATGTATTTTGCATAATAAAGACAATAAACACAGTATTAAAAGGAGCGTAAAGACATAAAAAGAAAGGAAAACAAGGAAGAAGTTAGTTCACGCAATGTGAAAGAATTGCAATAAAGCAAGAAAGGGGGTAGGGGTAGGGAGAGACATGATGTAGCAAATTTAAAAATGATTCGGAGCAAGTGAACATGACTAGAAAATAAAGAAAAACGGACATTGTAAGCAAATTAAGCAAAGATTTGCATATTAATACAAATTCAAAATAGAGGGAAATAGGGGAAAGGGTGTGCATGTAGCCATAAAAAGGGAAAATGGAAGAGGGATGTTCATGTAACGATAAAGAAAAAGGAAACACATTCATCAAAGAAGACAAATTCATATAGACCAAGTTCGCTATGGTAAGAGCCTAAAGAATATCCCCAGCAGAGTCGCCATGCTGTCACGCCCCTTCTTTCTCGCGAAATCGGGCTTCAACACGTGACAACTCTTTTAAAGGAAAGGTGTTAAAAGAGAGAGTCGCCACCTAATGGGTTTGAAGTGTGTTAGGCAACTATTTGCATGTAACTCTGGTTTAACCAGTTTGCATCACCAAAGATAGGGCAAGGGATCAAATTACCTCGAGGAGAAGGTGTTAGGCATTTCTCGAGATCCACAACTGTGTGTCTCGGCCGAACTCGAATTATATAAATTAGTCAAATAGTCAGAAAGAAAAACAAGAAGTAAAGAAATCATTATTAGATGGTCCTTGAGTAAACACAGATAATTGGTTTAAAGACAAGATAGGGAGATCCTAAGTTTTTTAGCATAAAGGATCACCCTGTGCAACATAAAAAATACTTTGTAACTCCCTCGAGATGGAGTGTTACTCGTAATATTCAGAGGGCACAGACTATCATCTCCTGCTACCCGATAACTATCTTTAAGTTTTTTACCTAAAGCCTATTAGTTGATTCTAAATCATACCTTGTGTGTGCACTACCCGTCCCATACCTATAGTCCAGGAGGCATTTGGACCTCTATCTTGGGTGGTTCTAGACTTGACTTAAGTTGCTCAAACTGATAAAACTAGGTGATATACAAAACAAGTTGGACTTCATGTGAAGGCAATTAAGGGCTCAAGTTAGCCTCCACACTTAGACAACAAATGCACGCAAATAAATTAGGCGTTTGACAGTTTCAGAATTGAGCAAGTTAAAGCCATTAAGCCCTATAGACATAGTTTCTATGTGACCTTGGGATTCAAGCGGGCAGGTAAATTCAGAGCAAGATGCCATTTTAGAACGACTTCTAAATGACAACGCAGTTACCTACTGATTATAGGTTATAAGAGGTTAGACCTATAGGCATGATATCTAGGTGATTTATACAGTAATTAGCAATGATAATTGCAGGAGAATATTTAGAATTGCTTAGTTGGGTCCTATAGGCATGTTTTCTAATAGTGACAATGACACAGTGTTGAAAGTTCAACATTAACACCTAAATGAAACGAGCAAGAAAATCAATAATTAAGACTGATTTTAGATCCTATATGCATGATTTTTATAATCAATAATTAAGAACTATAGGAAGAATTTTTAAATGGCAGATTAGGTAGCATGTAAATTAATATAATCCTAAAGCGCCAAATGAGTATGCTGTAATGCACATTAAGACATTAGTCATTTAATTTTCTATAGGCATGATTTCTAGCATGTGGAAGCAAAATATGTCAAACAAATTAAATACCTATAGGCAGGTTATCTAACACACACAACAGCAGAACATATTTAAGCAAAGTAAAACACCTATAGGCAGGATTTCTACTCGTTTCAATGCAAGTATTAAGATAAACCTCCTTTTTCCAATTTTACTAATACCCCAATTGTTATTACAACATTATTATAGACCAAATGAATGGCATAAATTACAGAGTAAAATAACTATACTGAGCCTACAGCAGACCAAAGATATACCCAGCCAGGTCAGGCCTTCATTCTCAAGTCCGCGTAGTTCACAACAATCCAAAAGTCATATCTTCATTTGCATAAGGCAGCCAGAAACCAATTGATTCAGCCAGTAGGTGAAAACAGAGTTGAGCAATTAGAACCATGACCATAGTGTGTCAGAGTTCCCAAGGGCTTCAAGGACCCAAGGAAGTGCTCACACTAGGGAGGCTGATAGGGGAAATTCATAGAAAGACTAAGGACCAAATCCTAGTGTGTCAGAGTTCACAAGGGTATAAATTGGACCCCGAGCAGTGCTCACACTAGGGAGGTCACATGATAGAACCTACGTAGCCTTGGCTTTCAGCCGGCTAAGAATAAGAACTCAAAAGAGACCTGGCAGTAAGTGAAGTAAACCAAGGTTGAGAGACAAAACTAAGGGATACAAACATAGTCAAGTTGCATATATATCAGATAGTTGGACAAGTTATAGAGTTTAAGAACAATCTTAGCAAAGATTTAGAAAACACAGGTTCAACACTTAGTGCATAAATAGTCCTACATTAGCAAAGTCAAGGGAAGAACAGGTTTGGAGGATTGATGAAAAGTATTATACACAGCTCATAATATAAAAGAAAATGTTCAAATTATACTAAATATAAGTCCTAGTGTTATGAAATAGTCACACTAATTTGGTGCCAGAACTACATTTAGACATGATGGGGAAACAGATTACTACAACTACTGGTGAATCAGGGGAGCAAAAACATGCTAAAGGGGACATATTGATAGAGAACTAGTCGTGATTGACAGGATTAAAGCATGCTATATAAGCAAGATATAACCACAAAAATTCAGAATAGACTTATGCTATAGAATAGATGTGAACATTCATGTTTTTAACACAATTGACTAGTCGACTAAAGAGGATACAAATTATGCAAGTAAATCATGTTCACACAATAGGATTGATAGCCTAAAGCAAAAATAAAATACCACAGAGATGCTTACAAGTGCAAATATCCCAAACAGTAGTAACACATTGAGAAGAATTTAATTTACTCGAATCAAGTTTAGGCGTGCTTAGAGCTATCAACATTATGAAGTTAAATGTTAAGGAGACCTAAAAATGGAGGTAAAATAAACAAAATCGCACACAAAACAACCCAGAAAACTCATTAAACTAACGAACTTCAGAAGTGAAGGCATATGCAAATTGCAGATATATAGGAACGAAATTACAAAGGTTCAGTAACTCACCAGTTAAACAAAAATACAAGAAAAAACAAATGTCCACAGTGTTCTGAACATCAATGAGAAGCAGGAGCCCAGAATTTAGTGGCCTTGGCTTTCAGCCGGCCAAGAACTAAAGTATAGAATGTGATAATGAAGAAATAACAGAATAAAGCTTTAAGTTTTAGTGAGATTATAGCGATTCCAAAAGAGTCTCCTTCTAAAGGGGAATGGGGAAGGGTATATATAGTGATAGAGGTTGAACAAGTAAATAAGGAAAAGTGTTAATCAAACACTAGAAAGGAATAAACATCACATGCAATCGAAATCAGTAAGGAAAAGAGAGAAATTTCAAAACCCTAATTTTAGGGAAAGTACAAAAAATCGTCAGAATCTAAAAATAAAAAAATCAAACGTTGCACAGAATAAGATGAAGATAGACAGAAACATCGCTTAAAATCAAAGAATCGAACCAATTTTGGTTCGATCTAAAGAGATCTAAAACCCTAATTTGTAGGCTAAGTAAGAATCAACAGAATATAATCAAATGTTCGAACTCACAGTAGCATAGGATGAACATAGACGGAATAACATTCAAAAAACAGAGATTTGAACCGATCTTGGTTCGATTTTGAGAAGATTTGCTTGCCATAGTTAGGAAAGTATTGTATGAGAGTAGCCAGTACTAGAAGGGGGTCGAGTATGGTAAGAAATGGCCGTATCATCCCATGTCTGGGGGGATTAGGAGAGATTTAGGGGAGGCGGCACTAGGGTTCTTAGGAGGGAGAAGGGAGGTGAGGGGATGCAGAGGCAGTGGATGAGGAGGAGTGAGATTAGGGTTAGGGGTTTGGGTAGTTAAAGGGGAGGGTGTAATGTGGGTCGTTGATCTCAGAGATCAACGGACAAGATTTAAAAGGGGTCTTGGGTCGGATGGTTAAACGAGTCGCGATCGGGTTTAGGGGGTTGGGTTAATTTGGTTTGGGCTGGGGTATTTGGACCAGTGTATTAGGTACTTTGGGCTATTGTTTGGTCCGAAAATAGGTTTAGTGTGAGGCTAGTTTTAAAATACCCAACATTGTAGCAAAACCTAATTTATAAAAGTAATTAATAAATAATAAAAATATTATTTGTGTACTAAAAGATAAAAAAATAATAACTTAACATTATAAAAATATAAAAGTTTATCTTTTGCATAAATAATGTAATTATACCTGCATATGGGCTATTATTACAAAATGTGTAATTTAGCCTTACAATGCAAATGTAATTATAACAATGCACTGAAAATATTTAAAACCTCATATTGGTATAAATGATAAGTTTAGATAATTAAATCATCATAAAAAAAATTTGAAGGATAATTACTAGATTTTTATACAATAAAAATGTATTAATAAATTAGTTTAAAGTCTCTAAATATTATGGAAAATTATGAAAAATATATGTATATGATTATAAACTAATGATGATGCATATGCACTATTTTTAAAGTGTGTGTGTATATATATATATATATAAGGGAAAATTTGTGTATCAACAAGGGTCATTGGAAGGTGTTGATTTGAGGCTAGCCGGTGAGATTTCTCAGGCGTGAAGATTTGAGATCGTGTGTCTTATATGAGGTTTCTATTCAGATGAATGCATATATTATCATTTCAGAGCATTTGAGGAGGTTGGCTTGACGGTCACCAGGGTGAGTATGCAATTGGCAGAGTCTTTGGAGCATTTTATGACTGGAGTCACATAGGTTTATGAAGTATTTAGCTGATTAACAATGCGAGACCAGGGAAGCTACAAATGAAGGGTGCTATGGGTTACAGACGATGTACTATATGGCTTCCAGCCAAGCGAGGGAGCATGCTATCGATGATCAGATTGCATGGTCATGTGTTATATTAGTTCTTTGACTAGGATGTGCTTTCGGATTGGTTATTTTGAGAAAGATTTCATCAAGCATGATTTAGAGCAAGGTAAATGACTATCGAGAAGGTTCTGATGAGTTCGAGACTCATATGTGTTACTTATGGATTTTTTGAATTTATGTATGGCTAGGACTTGAGATCTATATTAGATGGTGTCTACACATGCAGTACTTCAATATCATTATTGATTCTACATGGCAGTATTAGGGAGATGGAAGAAACGACTTCGGGTTTGCAGAAGCTTCCTTCAGAGCCAGCAGTTCAGGTTGAGTTACTTCTGGGTTTGGCAGTCTGTGTGACTCGGTTGAGTTAGAGGAAAATCATTCCTAATAATTTTATTATGTGTTATGTGTTTTAAAGGATTCACTATGGTTATGTCCACGACTCAGGATTGATGTCTTCTATAGGTATAGAAGGTGTGCTGTATGTGGTGATCATCTAATTTTGGGCTATTGAGGTTCAGGTTTTGCTGCGCGACACAGAAGATCTATGTGAGTATTTTCCTTTAGATGATGGAGTATGAGTTATGTATCAGTCATTTGAGTAGTGGAGTTGGGGATCAGATATGGAGGTGTTGATATTCATGAGGTTTAGAGACTGGATGTTCTCATAGGGAGACTATTTCTTGGTTACGGACTTTAAAGATATGTTAAGATTTGGATAGTTGGTGATAAGTGTTATGGATAGGTTGTTATGGACTTTGGGAAGGTCATATACATATTTAGGAATGATCGAAAATGGTTTGGGGGTTATTTCCTAATGAGGATATGTATTCTTTATTGGATTGGATTTGCTTACTTTTATGCAACTATTACCGCGGGTATATCATCGGGCGGAATGGATGTTATTCACGCCCTGGTCTATGTTATGTTTTGCTCTCTTATTCTATGATGGGTTGTGAGGTTACATGATTATTCGCACGCATGTTGTAATCCCGTTTAGGCCTTATGGCAAAATCGGCGAGATGGCCCTTGTGATGTTGATTTGCTTATTGCACCATAGTTGTGCTTCTTTTTTCCATATTATTTTGTGCATATTCATCTTTCCATAGTTATATTTATGCACTCTATCATGCTTGATGTTGATGCACATGTGATTGGTGAGCAAGAGCATTATAGCTCGATGGGTATCCCTGTGTGGATTTATATGTTTGGGATCGAGTTGCACGCTGCAACGCAGTTATGTGGGATACCCTTCCTTATGTTTATTTCGTGTGTTTTGTTTTCCCTTTTGTGGGATGAGTTCATGAAAATTATGCTTTTGTTGTTATATCAGTTGTACTTGTTGGATAGTACTCGTACCTTGCTATCTTTCCATTTTAAGATACATCCTAGTTATTACATGTTTCGATGTACGAACCGTGTTGTGTGCGGTTCCATGTGGCCTTTGTGGTGACTTACTGGTTGGGCTGCTTGTATTAGGTGAGAAAGGGTTTCTAGACCTGAGATTTGCACTATGGTATTGGGATAAGGAATGTTTGGATGAGAGAGCTTCTTGACTCGTTGATTTCATGGGTGGCTACGACCCTTGGCACCTTTGAGGACGAATGTATGTTTAAGTGGGGGAGAATGTAATAAATTGACCAGTCGTTTTGAGCATTTGCATTCAGTTCTATGGTTTGAGGTTGTAAGTAGCTTCATATGGTGTATTATGACTTACGTGTACAGTCGTCTTTGGTTTTCGGGTGATTCGGGATTGATTTAGAAGGATGGTTCTCATTTGAGAAGCTTGAAGTTGAAAGAAATTGACCAAGTTTGACTTTTGTTTATTTTACCTTAGATTGGAGTTTTAATAGTTGCGGTAGGTCCGGATGGTGATTTTGGACTTGGGCTTATGCCCGAATTTGCATTTGGAAGTTTCTAGAAGGTTTGCCTCTATTTGGAAATAGTTATCAATTTAAAGGTTTGAAAAGGTCTTAGGTTTCACCGAGAGTTGACTTCAATGTTATTGGGTTCGGATTGTTGTTTCGGAAGTTGAAACATGTTCGTTGTGTCATTTGGAACTTGTGTGCAACACTTTAGGTGATTTCAAGTTGTTTAGACGTGTTCGACGCATGTTTGGAATTTGGAAATTTGAAATAGTTCATTAAGCTTGATTTGAGGTGTGATTCATGGTTTTGATGTCTTTATGGGTTATTTGATGCCTCGAGTAGGTCTGTCTTATGTTATGGGACTTGTTGGTATGTTAGGATAGGGTTCCGAGGTGCTCGGGTGAGTTCCGGGGTGATTTCGGATCATTTTCCTCATATTGGCATTGTTGGTTCCTCTGATTTCCGGTGCTGGGCTATTGGTCACGTAGGTGTATCGCGATTGCGAAGAGAATTTTGGGGCAACTTGTGGTTTAGTCATCGAGGTCGCGACACGAGGAGTGTGTTCACGAAGATTTGAGTCGGTTGCTCTCCACATTCGCGACAGTGGTACCGGGAGTTAACATCGCGTTTGCGAGGTTGTTTCCGCGTTCGCGTAGGTTTGACATCGTAGTGCATTGCGTTAGCGAGGTGTTTGCCGCGAACACAAAGAGTTTTCTATGGGCAGCAAAACTTTTGCTTCGCGATCACGAAGCTGGTCTTGCGATCGCGAAGGGTTTACCTCGGTAGTGTTATAAAGTACTCTATTTCGAAGATTTTAGCTATTTTATCACATTTGTAGTTGGGGAGCTCGGATTTGGGAGATTTGGGAGGGAATTTTCACCACATGGATTGGGGTAAGTATTTTTCTCGAATTTGATTATATCACATGATTCCATCTTTTAATTTGTGAATTTAAAAGAAAAATTAGGGGGTTTTGTCTAAACTCTTCTAAAGTGAATAATTGGGTTTTAAACATCGATTCGGAGTCGAAATTGGATGAAATTAGTATGATTGGACTCGTATTCAAATGGGTTATCAAAATTTGTGAGTTTTGTCAGAGTTTGGGGTGCGGGCTTGGGTTGACATTTAGGTTGACTTTGAGTATTTTATTAAAGATTCAACCTTTATCGTTTGGGTTTGCTTCCTATGACATTATTTGTTAATTCTGAGTTGCTTTTGGCTAGTTTCGAACCGTTCGAAGGTCGATTTCTATGGGATGGCACGTTGAGTGTATCGATTTGGCTTATTTGAGGTATGTGTCTTACCTAGCTTTGTTGGGGGAATTTTTACTAATAAAATGATATTGTTTGCTTCATGCGGGGGTAATGCATATGTGAGGTGACGGGCGTATATGCATGTGCATGGGTTATCCATGTTCGGGGTAGATTATACGATTCTTTGTGCCTTATTGGAATATGTGATTTTCTTGCTTCATGGTTTACTTGACTTCTATAATAATATGAATATGAATTTCAATGCTACAAATCATAATTCAGCTTATTATGATTAAATTTGACGGACTCTTTGTGAAATTGTTAATGTGCTAAATTCGGTTATCACTATACCTAATAGCGAATACGTGTATATGACCGTAATTCTGGGGTACTTGGGTTCCACACTTATGTTTGAAAACATATTTGACCTTTGCCGAAACACTTGAACAATAGCATTCTTAAGGTTTATTGATTTTTTTATTGGTTCGAGAGCACGTGGTGTATTTTCTTAACCACTCTTCCTGATGTTATCCATGCTTCCTACCTTACTTGCCACTGATATACATGTGCTTGGTGAGGAAGAGTGTAAAGCATGAAGGGTCATGACATGTTATTGTATAAACATTATCATGTGAGGAAGAGTATAAAGCACGAAGGGTGATGCCATGTCATTGCATATTTATTATCATTTGAGGAAGAGTGTAAGCACGAAGGGTGATGCCATGTCATTGCATATTTATTATCATTTGAGGAAGAGTGTAAGCACGAAGGGTGATGCCGTTCCATTTCATATACTTTATTACGTATGAAGTATAAGTCCGTGCCATTGATTTACATTATCATGTGAGGAAGAGCGTAATGCACAAAGGGTGATTTTATCCCATTGCATATACATTATCATGTGAGGAAGAGAGTAAAGCACGGAGGGTGATGTCGTGCCATTGCATATACATTTATGTCTTCATTTCAACTTGTCATTGTTGCGCCTATGCTTTCTATGTGACTTGTTGTTGTTGTCACATCTTTGCCTCCTACTTTAATTTTATTTTTCTATCCACGCTTTATATCTATGTATCTGGTCAAAATCATGTTTTCTGTCTTGCTTGTTATATTTACATCTATGCCTTTCCTCATTTGTTGTGATCTTATCTAAACCTTTTACTTTGCTATATAGTGAAATGTAAGTTCGCATAACTTAATTGCTATCATTACTTATGTGCTTCCCACCCTGTCCGTTACCGTTGTCCGTATGCTCTG
>AWOL01S0012769.1:26336-37055 GCA_000715115.1 Nicotiana otophora | reverse complement strand
TGTTCATTTAGTACTCCGTTGTAAATAAGCTTCCTGAAGAAGCTTATCCATATGAGGCTCCGCCGTAAATATGTTTATCTATTTAGTACTCCATTGAAAATAAGCCTCCTGAAGAAGCTTATCCTTTCGGTACTCCGTTATGGATAAATATTACCCATGGTAGAAGATTATCTATATCTGGCACAAGCAGCTTACATAGCAGCTTACACAGCAGCTTGCAGTAGCAGCTTATACAGCAGCTTCCTTTCTTCTATAAATAGAGGAGAATTCAGTTCATTATGTACATAAGTTTGAAGTTTGAATAATATATCATTTTCTCTTTATACTTGTCTTTACTTTACTGTCTTTATTTCGTAACAAAGATGTTATTTATTCTTCTTCTTTCTTTCTTTTTGTTTTTAGTTGCCTTGCATTTCATTTCAAGTTCTTATTTGAATAGAAGATTATTTTTTAACTATTTCATGAAAGAATCAAATAAAGAAGTGAAAGGGAATAAGGTGCGCATACACAAACACACATATTTATGAAAGTGAAATTTTTTTCTTACGAATTCCTTTTTTTTTTCCAACATTTCATAAAGAAATCATATTATGAAAAATGATGTCCATCTAACGTCTAACTCTAATAAAAATATTTAAGTTTGTGATTAATCAATATATATATATATATATATATATATATATATATACAATTTAGTTTTTTTATGTATGTACATTAAAATTTTATCTCTTTTGTGTTGATTAAATTTATAAAAAGATTGTTTTTGAATTAAATATGTTTTTCGCGCGGTTAAACTCATACATCTATGTCGCCTAACAAACGGGTAGGATATAGTGCAAAGTTATTTAGTGAACTTCAATAATATTTGAAGTAATTCAATCTGGCATCTTTCTGTGGAGTATTATGATATCTTTTCACCAAGTTAACTATATAAAATTTTATTATTTTCATGAACCTGAGTTTTTTTCCTTTAATTTTATTGTATAACTCAAATATATTTTAAAATAATATTAATGTGGTTTTAAAAAAGAATATTATACTAATTAATATAGGACACACGCGCAACGCGCGTAACTAGTTTATTAATACAACTAATCTCAGAGAAGGATTTACTTATTATTAGTGCAAAACTTCAGATATTTTTGCCTGAAGTTTGGCCTGACTTGCAAAAGCAATCACGCAAACTTCAATTCATAGTGCAAGGGAAAACTTCAGTTTCCCCTCACTTCATAGTGCAAACTTCAAACAAATTAGTCTGAAGTTCTTCAATTTGTAGTGCAAACTTTAGGAACTTCAGTTCATAGTGCAAGGGCAAACTTCAGATTCCCCTCACTTCATAGTGCAAACTTCAAACAAATTAGTATGAAGTTCTTCAATTTGTAGTGCAAACTTCAGGAACTTCAGTTCATAGTGCAAAGGGCAAACTTCATTTTTTCCTCACTTCATAGTGCAAACTTTAGACAAATTAGTCTGAAGTTCTTCAATTTGTAGTGCAAACTTCAGGAACTTCAGTTCATAGTGCAAGGGCAAACTTCAGTTTTCCCTCACTTCATAGTGCAAACTTCAGATAAATTAGTCTGAAGTTCTTCAATTTGTAGTGCAAACTTCAGGAACTTCAGTTCATAGTGCAAAGGGCAAACTTCAATTTCCCCTCACTTCATAGTACAAACTTCAGACAAATTAGTCTGAAGTTCTTCAATTTGTAGTACAAACTTCAGGACAAATTAACTTTTTAGTATAACTAAGAACTGGTTTGGCATCACATCGGGCTTTACCTCATGGAAAATTCTTCATGTTCTTCATACTGGATTTGGAACTTTTGTATATTCAGTATGAGATAAACACATAACAAGATGAACTAGAGAGTATCTGTTGCGCTCTCGATGCATTTGGATTTGTACATCGAGCTTGCAAAATAAAGGATTGTAAAATTTGCAGAAGCCTACGTTTTACCTTCTGTTGACAGGGTTTCTGAATTGAAATAGAGAACAATAACAATACTCTGTTTTGTTATTTTATGACAGTATTTGATCAAATGTAGGTTAAGTTGTTAATTTGACTTCACATTTTATTAGTGAATATATTAAAGTAGTGATTGAAAAATTAATTTGATAGACAAGAAGATGAGGAAGAAAGGAGCGCATAGGTCGGAAGAAAGAAGAGGAGGCGTCTGAAGTTGTTAAAATTAGGGTATAGGTTAAATAATTTTAAAAATATGGGTAAAGCTAAATGGGGGNGCAAAGGGCAAACTTCATTTTTCCCTCACTTCATAGTGCAAACTTTAGACAAATTAGTCTGAAGTTCTTCAATTTGTAGTGCAAACTTCAGGAACTTCAGTTCATAGTGCAAGGGCAAACTTCAGTTTTCCCTCACTTCATAGTGCAAACTTCAGATAAATTAGTCTGAAGTTCTTCAATTTGTAGTGCAAACTTCAGGAACTTCAGTTCATAGTGCAAAGGGCAAACTTCAATTTCCCCTCACTTCATAGTACAAACTTCAGACAAATTAGTCTGAAGTTCTTCAATTTGTAGTACAAACTTCAGGACAAATTAACTTTTTAGTATAACTAAGAACTGGTTTGGCATCACATCGGGCTTTACCTCATGGAAAATTCTTCATGTTCTTCATACTGGATTTGGAACTTTTGTATATTCAGTATGAGATAAACACATAACAAGATGAACTAGAGAGTATCTGTTGCGCTCTCGATGCATTTGGATTTGTACATCGAGCTTGCAAAATAAAGGATTGTAAAATTTGCAGAAGCCTACGTTTTACCTTCTGTTGACAGAGTTTCTGAATTGAAATAGAGAACAATAACAATACTCTGTTTTGTTATTTTATGACAGTATTTGATCAAATGTAGGTTAAGTTGTTAATTTGACTTCACATTTTATTAGTGAATATATTAAAGTAGTGATTGAAAAATTAATTTGATAGACAAGAAGATGAGGAAGAAAGGAGCGCATAGGTCGGAAGAAAGAAGAGGAGGCGTCTGAAGTTGTTAAAATTAGGGTATAGGTTAAATAATTTTTAAAATATGGGTAAAGCTAAATGGGGAAGACCAAATAGGGCGCCCCGTGCAATTTTTACGAATATCAAGCTTCTTCTCTGAATGTTAAATAAATTCACATTATATATTGTGTGTGTGTGTGTGTGAATTGTTAGATATTCGTAAGCTTGTGAATTCACGTGTACAGGGAATTCAAATATGCTGGAAGACATTCTATTGTTCAACCTTAATCTCCTACATGTAAAATATAAGTATCCCAATTTTATGTTGAACTATATCTCGAAGACTTTCTACAATTTGTAAAACTACTACAAAATAAGAAAATGAAACCCAAATTCGTGCAATACTAGTAATGACAATAGATCCGGTCCTTCAAAGCACTTTTGTCTCAAACGAATATACATAATCCTAGTAGTTAGGGGCGTGAATGGTTTGGTTCAGCCGGTTATTTTATAAAATTTATACCATACCAATTTTTTGATTATTTTATTATGTATAACTAAAATTAGACTTTTCAAAACCATCCAATCATGTCGATTTCTCTTCGGTATCGATACAGTTCAGTTAATTTTCGGTATTGTTTTTAAATGTCATGTAAAAGTTACTAGTAGAAGTAGAATGCAATAATATACGTACTTTTATAGGACTTAGCAAAACTCTCTAGAAAATTTTATTGTTTAAAAAGTGATGAATTAAGAAAATAAGAAAGATGACCAGAGTATATCCATCAACTATTTTACAACAGTGTAAAAGAAATCAAGCAAAGACAAAAAAAAAATATAAATCACACGAGTAAGGGGACTTAAGAATGAAGTCTATAGATTGTATCGTTAAATCAAACTACAATGTATCGTTAAACTTGTTTTTCAAAATAGATTGTAATCTAAAAGGAAGGGGGCTGAGTACAAACCTGCTAAACTTGTTTTCCAAAGATCAGCAACAAAACTAATTCATAGACACAAATCAAGTCCATCAACTTCTAATGTTTCATGACACGACCTTCAACCAACTTTCATGCTTCAGTATGTCAGGACTATGCCAACAGGAATGTTCCTCAAATTGTATCTAATCTAAGCTTGTATATGTAATTGTTTTACACACCAAAGGACATATAATATAACTCAAAGAATCTCGACCAAATGACTTGTACAGTTCTGGGCTAACTAAAAGTTCTGTTAATTTCTCAGTCAGGCCGAATATTCTGGCAGGAGGGTGACATTTAGTATGTCTCCCAGCCGGAATGTAAGATGACTTCTCTTTCTTAATCTGCAAAAACAGTTGGCAGATGGGTTTTTAATTTAAAACTAGTCACATTTGCCCCTGTGCAAGCATGTGTTACAAACAGCTGCAAAGACAAGATGACTTCTATATTTAGTTTAGAATGACACCTATTTTTCTGAAGCAGTTGCAGCATCATCATCAGTATCCCGCCTCTTCTTCTTTCCATCCCCATGTCTTGATCTTCTTGGTGCTTCATCCTCACTTTCGCTTTCATCATTTTTGAAGCTGTTTCCAGCACCAAACTGGGCATCTTGTTCGGGTTTCCCTCTTTGGGGATAATTTACTCCATCTGGTCCGCCAACTGAGCCCGCCATCTCCTGACCCTTACCTTGATCTGAACCGGAGATGAATCTATCATTCCTGTCATGAACTGGAGCTCTCTGTTCTCTTTTAGGCCTATAAGGATTTTGAGAAGGCTGAGATGAGGGTGGAACAAATGATTGATGCATACCAACTGCTCGACCAGCTCTGGGTGGGCCTGTCACTCCGGGACCCATCCCGCCCATGAAAGGGGGCCTTCCGGGACCCATCATCATCCCAAATCCACCAGCTGGAGGGCGGCCATGAAACATCATATCATTTGAAAATCGTGGGCCGTATGGACCGAAAGGTCTGGGACCCATTCCAAAATGATCAGGCATTGGGAAACCATCAGGTGTCATAGCTCCATAAGAAAATCCATCACCCATCATGCCCGGAGGGAAGCCCCGCATCCCAGGAAGAGGTCTGGGCCCATGTCCTAAAGGCATTATTGGAGGCCACACAATTCCCCTCCCCCTTCCTCTGCCAAGAGCAGCTGGTCCGAAATCTTGATCAAAGCTTTCATCCTCGTCCTCGCTTTCTTCATCTTCCTCTTCTTCATTGTCTTCAAATGGTACAATATCTGGATTATCATTCCCATTGTCAGGGTTCACTCCCTTCGCCTTTTCTTCCTGTCGCTTGGATTCTGCTGCAAGTGAGATTGCCTGAAATACAGTTATTATCCCATTAAAATACAGTCTACCCGAATTCCAACTGCAATAGGACATAGTTTCTAATGTTCCTATAGCCACCATGTGCTTTTTCATTGTGGATACTTCAAGCATTAGATGCTTAATGACGGTCAGCACATTACAACCAAAGGGAATGATTGAAGCCAAATTTGAGTTTGAGGACTCAGAAACACTGGGTTGAACTTGAAGCATGATTGGATAAAATCGAGTCATTATCAAATCAAGCAAAATAAAAATAGACAACCGTGTGTAACATGTCCAAACCAAGCTATGTCATGATCTAAATGAAATTAACCCAGTCCCAATAGAGATTGGCGCTTTGTGGAAAATTAGGGGAGAACTGAAGAAACTAGAGAATCAGATCACCAACAAAATCTTGGACAGCTATGTGAGGACAGTGGAGAGCCTTGGTAAGGGAGACAATAGAACAAAGAGATTTCCAGTACTAGTTCGGTCCTAACCTTTTCCACTTAAATACTAGTCGATAGATAATGGCTCCGCTCTTCTACATCTATGCTTCTCCACTTAGATACCAGGCTTTTGTCTACGGCAAGGTTCGAACTTATGTCGTGCACCTAATCCACACATCACGTATTGTGCTCTTGATGTGACATTTTGATTATTAACGGGCCAAAGCAGAACCTTTTCCACTAAAAGCAATGTGAAAATAAAAACTCCACCAAAGATAGCAAAGTTTGTTCAGAGAGCAACATGGGAAGAGCACTTACCAAGGATGACTTGCAGAAAATAGGTAAGTTTTGAATTGTGTGACAACCACATTGAGAGTTTAAGCTATTAGAGAGGGAGCACGTTATTTATTCATATTAGGTCTGCAACACGCGTGAGACTGGCCCTTTTTTCTTGGCCCAAGTGTGTGGAAATTCTTTTTGGTACTTGGGCATTCATACTTCAACAACTTTTCCAAAAATATGATATTATATGTCAAACCACTAGTTGATACAATCATCTTTTTAAACCTAGAGACGGAAAATGGCATAGATTCTTTAATTGTCTTACAAAAGGAATTGACTGAGTTTCAGGAATAATTAGTTCAATTGAAGCCAACCTCAGACATTCTTTGTCATTTTTGCAACCAAACAAAAAGTAAATCAGACTTGCTACAATAAATAGCATTATAATGTCAGGAACATCTGACTAAGATCAGGCAGCAAACCATATTCACAAACGGCACAAAATATTCTCGCTTGTCATCCAAATTAATAATGCTAAAAACTTCAAGACGTTAAAGCTAGCGACTGTCCAATCAAAGCCACTCATGACACTACTGAACTCCTACATGGGACAATTTAAGAATTTTAACTAAAATAAGCAGATAGCCAAACAGGACTGACAACCCACCAGAGAAATAATTTCAACACCCATTAAAGTTACTTGCATAATAACTATCACAGGGAAATTAAAAATATTTGTATATACTATCAAGTTTCAATATTGTCAATCAGCATTGACTAATTCAATGCACAAGCAAATAACTTGCTCAAACTATGGAATCAGAAACTCTTGCAACCAAAACCAGAAATTCTTTTTGATACCAAAAGCAGAAACTATACCATGAACCTGCAGAAACAGTGCTTTCACGGAGATAGCCATGAAAGCAGTAACAAAGTGTTTCATTGTATATATCAGCAGTGGTTTTATGCATATTGTCAATATTCATAGCTAATGCAGTCTTTCCAAGAACATATTATCGATTTGGTCTTATACATATTATACCGAGACAAGTGACATGCTGAAGTGCCCCGAAAGCTATAGGAACGGAAGCATTACCATCTAGAAAAAGAAAACTCTATTGAAGACAACATTCAAAAGAAGTAAAAGAAGTACCATAAGTTCGCTATCTGGTTCAAGATAAAGCAAAGAAGCCAACTGCTCACCAACAGAGGGTTCTAATTCTTGACAATCTCTGCTTATCTGCAACAACAGGAGCAAAATACAACATTAAAAAGGTGACTGAAAGGAACAACAGCATGCAGACCAATTCTAGCATCCAAATAAAACAAAACAGACCAACTAAAGAGCTTCTATTTCGGATATCGTAAGCATCAATCACCAATTAAAATCTTAGTACAAGGAAGATCATAAAATGCAAAAACCAAGGTTGTTTTTTGTTAAAAGGAAAGACTTATGGGGATAGAGGGGTGGGAAATTCAACTAGTCAATGGTTGGCCAGGCCCGTTGGGGATGTGTATTACACATCCATGAGGAAAGACATTTGGAAAATTACGGCAATCTTCAATACAAACACAATTTCTTGCCTATTAGATATGTCAATCCCAGTCTAAATCAATCATTGGACATCAACATTCTTAGAGCAGTTACACTGGAAATTAAACTAGTTGAAATTGGTCAAAGAATCAACGGCTAAAGGCTTAGGCTTATACCTTCACTGGTAAGTTCTCATTGTATGGATTCCTCAAGTGGTGAGTTTTCTGGAAGGACAGTTCACACAGCTGCATTTTAAACCTTAGAGTTAGTCCAGATGTGCAAGCAATTATGCAAAAAGAGAGGTTAAAAGAAGAGATTTTCATTTTTTATCGTTAAGGTAAAAAGAAGAAATATACAACAAAAAGAAAACAAAACCCCAGCCAGTCAGTTATATCAAGTACATGTTAGAAAAATTATCATAGTCCTAAAGCTAAATAGAAAGGGCGCTAAAAACAATAGGATTTCTCTAGTGTGACACTTTAAAGAGAGAATTGTACTTTCACCTGTTAAGGTTTTAATACTCGCACTAACCTCCATATTGGAACCCAAAACTATAGAATCCTCACCTGCCATCATAACTGAGCGTAAATTCAAATATACCCTTACTAGTATTACCAATTTAAGTTCCCAGATAAATATAAAAAAATTAAAAACACAAAAATAATGCTCCATATCTTCTAGACACATGTCCGCACATGATAATCCTTTTTAGACTGGCTGATAATTTTTATCACTGTTATGTTTCTCCCACTTCCAAGAGACAAGAAAAGCAATATTAATATCCCAAAAAGAAAAGGCAAGTTGATTTCATGCCACGATGTGTTTGCTCCCATCCCCTAAATACAAGTTAGTAAGGTATTATATAAGCAGATACACATTTAAGGCCAACCAAATGAAAAAGGTTCATAAGCAAACAACAGAGAAATCAAGATTAGAGGTGGGGGGGGGGGTGAGGAGAGAAAGGAAATCTGAATGACCTTTAACCATTTTACTGAAAAATTACGTCCATAATGGGCAGTTCCATGTTCATGCTTCCAATTTCCTCCTTTAGCAGCGCCACCAATTCTAGATGTCATCTTTGCACAACCCTAAGAAATAGCAAACAAATTTCACATTGTGAAAACTCATGCGCCAAAGGAAGCTTTGTTTACAACCATCAACTAGCCTTACACTCGCACATTCCTTTCATGACAAGTCAAAATCAAATTATACACTCTTACAATAATTGTATACTAGTAATACTTAACAAATTCCTCCGCTATTTGGTAATGGACAAACTTTATATCTGTAGTACATAAAGATTAGAGAATAGCTTACCTGAAAATGTCTAGTCCGATTAACTGAAAATATCAGAATGACATTTTCCACAGAGTCAAAAGCTTCATTTAGTTTAGCCTCATTGCTTCTTTGAGTTGCCCAAACTCCTTGTTGTACCGACAATTCAAGATTCTCACGGTTACAGCTTTTAACTATAAAGTACCTAATTCCATGCAATGACACTGGATAAGTATGCTAGCAAAAACAGAGATATGGAATGCAGCTGTCCCTTCTTTCTTCATTAGCCCAACAAGGAGAAGAATGGATAGAGAAGAGGGACAGTAGTACTATACGAACAAAGATCAATGAATTAAAAAATGGAAGTCACTGCTATGCCAGGATCAAAATCAGAAGTTCAAAAATTAAAGGAAATTCATCACCAGTAACAAATGAAGATATTGCAAGTAAAACAGCATCACAAAATGAATCACGACCTTGTGTCACTAAACAAGACAGAATACCAGTTCTGACCAGCAAACCTGTAGTGTTTAGTCCTGGACAGTTTTTCATCCATATAGCTTACTCATACTTTATATGACGTTGCAGGAAATATGTGACAGACCACTATGAGAGAATAATGAAGTTGCTTAACCCAAAAAAAAAAAGAATAATGAAGTTGCATCCCACTGCTAACTCATACTTGTGAAACTAGTCAATTAAACTATCAACAGGGCTCTTCCTTTTTCTTGCTATAGCTGTTTCATTACAACAAAACAGGGGTGCTGGTAGCAAATATGTATCGTACTATCATATCTAGTCAAATTGATTTAGATACTTCTGGTATTTGCTTTTTGCTATACTCGTAGTAGCAAAGAAGTTGTACTTCCATGAAGAAAAGTTTTTGGACTGCTCGATATGAACCAATAAAACAATCACAAGAAAAATCTTTAAGTTACAATGGTAAAATCTCCCATTCAGCAGCAAAAAGAGAAGCTACAGCATCATATGATTCTCTCTCCCTTCCAAAGCTCTCATGTTCAAGAGGGCCTACGTGAGTGTAATGCTCAATATTCCATGCTTTTCACTTCTCTTCTTTCTTCAACATGTCAAACTGGAGAGAGCCTCCTTCGTTGTGCCCGGCATCGCCATTGCAGTCCGTCCCATCTCAAAATCTCACAACACGAGCAAGTAGCCACCTGACAATAACAGAGGAAATAGTCCGCATCTTCACCAGACCATTTGCACATATATGACCGGCTGACATTTGTAATCCGCCTTTTTCTCAAATTTCAGTTTTCAGGATTACGTCCTTCATTGCTAGCCAAGTAAAAAAGCACACACTTTTGGTGCCATAGGAATCCCAGCCGGTAAGTGTGAAAGATCTGATTCCAACCTCACCAAGAGTTATGATAATATGATTGTACTGACAACAATTCATCTCTTCCCAACATCCACCTCCATGAGTCCTGACTAGTGCGTGATTTATTTTGCTTGTAAAGCCTTTCAACCAGGCCTTGGAATTTAACTACTTCCCAATCCAGAAGATTCCTTCTAACCATTATGCCCCAAGGAACTCCCCCTTATTGTAACCTCCAAAACCATCATACTACCATCTCTCTGACTCGACTCTCGAGATATTATAGATGTTCAAGAATGTCCTTCTCAACGTCTCTTCCATGAACTTGTGACTCCAAAAGCTAATTCTACTTCATCCAAAACTTGAAGGTTTTGTTACCAATGAAATCTTTCCATCCTTTCATAATATCCCTCCAAAGTCCGCATCCGAATAGAAGTGTGATATTATTAGTCCTCTACTCCGCTTCACAATTCCATAATTATCCTCTATTACTTCCCTCTTTAGCTCGTGCTCCTCAATCCAAAATCTCTAGAACCATTTCCTTAATAGGGTTTTGATACTCTGACATCTTTCATCCCGAGACCAACCCCCCC
>AWOL01S0012769.1:694-25240 GCA_000715115.1 Nicotiana otophora | reverse complement strand
GAGAAGCGAGGAAGCGAACAAAGCGACAGAAGCGAGCGCTTCTCTTTATAACTGGGCTGCCAACGTTAATTAATTAAAAAGGCTCTCTTTTTTTAACTTCAAGATCATCAAGTTTGGTCCCAGGTATGTGATTTCTTCCTCCTCCTCCTCCTCCTCCTCCTCCTCCTCCTTTTTCTTTTTCTTTTTCTTTCACTGTTTCGGTGTCCAAATAGCAGCAAATGCTGGCGAAATTTTTTTCCCCCTTCAGTTCTTCTTTTTCTCATTCTCCTCCTCTTCTTCTTCTTCATTTTCTTTCAAAGTTTCAGTGATAAATTGCAGCAAAATGCTGCCCATTTTTTGTTACAGTTATACTGCCATTTTTTGGCATACTTACTGCCATCTTTTTCATATCATTTATTCTTAGTTGTCTATGCAGTATTTATTTTATTCTCATTCTCCTCTTCTTCTTCATTGTCTATGCAGTATTTATTTCAATATTCCTTTTTAAAATTCCACTTCACATAAAAAAAAGCGAGCGCTTCGCTTCTCGCTTTACGCGAAAAGGGGCTTGTCGCTTTTCCTCGCTTCACGCTCTTCACAACACTGGTCTAGAGACAATTCATTCATTACATCAAGACGGTGTTAGATAATCAAGTATCCCGATACATCAACCTAATTAGATGTATTCTCACACCTGTATCCAAAATTGTATCGACATCCCATATCATAAAAGTAAACACCTTGACAAACCCAACAAGCACCTATGTCCAAGTAATGTAAAACTGCTTAACTAATATCAGTAGCTATGAAAACCTAGCAACATATGTGCACTTCATCGTCCAAAGGGTCACAATCCAAGTTACAATAACCAAATAATACAAGCTAAAACTCAACAGCGAACTGGAAAGCCACTGAAAGGATCACTTGAAAGTCAATATGCAACAATCAAAAAAGAAAAAAAAGAAAGACAAAGTTCCAACATGCAGTTCTGCAGTCAACGCAGTAAAGTCTATCTTCAAGCTATAGCATATCCAAATTCACAAAATGGTCTTTAACAAGAGGTTCAACATCAACAAAAGATATGTCACTATACTTTCACCAAATGAAGATAATTCCGCCACAAGAGTATAACTTCCAAAAAACAAATTACCTTATTGCCTAACCTGAGAGGTCATCCACAACTTAGACTACAACAACAACAACAACCCAGTATAATCCCACTAGTGGGGTCTGGGGAGGTAGTGTGTACGCAGACCTTACCCCTACCCTGAGGTAGAGAGGTTGTTTCCGATAGACCCTCGGCTCCCTCCCTCCAAGAACTCCCTCCCTCCAAGAGGTTGTGAGTTCGAGTCACCCCAAGAGCAACCCACTCTTGTCTGCGTACAACTTAGACTGAAAATAATAAATCATGTTTCTGTAAGATTGGTATGAAGTTATATTTCATGGAAAATATTTTTATAGAAAATGTTTCCTGTGTTTGGTTGGTAAGGAAAATATATTACAGAAAAAACATATATCAAAAGATTAAAAATAATTATAGCCAAATCAGAGAGTATTTGATGAAAATTTTTAGTATTAAAGAATAATAATAATTTCTAGGTGTTATGACAAGTAATAATAATTTAAAATAATTGCAGGGAAATAACTTCCCTCATAAGTGTGAGAATCATTTTCCCTCTTTGATTGAAATGTTTTTCATTAAAAACATTTTTCTAGTAACTAAACACCAAAAAATAACTTCCTCGCGCAGAACATTATCTTGAAAAATGAATTTCATCATACCAAACACATATGAGCTTATTATTTAGGGGTATGTATTAACTCTAACTATATATTAGACCACTGAGTTCTTCCATTAACTTTGTATGATATAGTTTGTAGCATGGGTCTTTAGAGGTACTAAAGAGGGTAAAGCTATTTGGAGAATTTTTAGTTCCTTTTGTTGCATTGGTCATTATATATAACTGCTATCTTTTAAGATCTCACCTGTCCACGATGGCGAAGCCACGTGAATTTTATTACTTTCCTTTTGGTTTAAATTGGTTTATTGTTATTTCATTCATGGAGGCACTAGAGAGCTAAGCTTTTGGTTCACATATAGCTTGTCCTCTCAACAATAATCAAAATGCCTCACTAAATCTATAGTCTAAGACTCCCATGTAAATACAAAAGGGAGTACAATATCTTGAAACCAATACACGAGATGATGCCCACAATATTCTCGAATCAGAAAAGACAAATCAAGTGAGCATATAAGCATCCTGAATGCAGGACTTGTCAGATTTCATTTCTATCCAGAATTTTATCCTCAAAAAGTTAATGTTTTTGTCCCATCTATGACCCAATCTTTACCAAATGACTAGTATGCAATTGTGGATGGAGCAGGACAACAAGTTGAAAGTTAATATCCCCTTGTTCTTCCAAAAAGAAAATCGACCAAAAGCACAATTCCATAATTGTATGGCATGTAGACAATTATCAAAGGAGGTAAGATAAATAAAATAAGAATATAGGCAGGCCAAGACTCTGAAATCGAAACATCAGTAGCTTCTTAAAAACCCTAGCCACCTGGGCAGTCTAAATATCAAAAAACACCCTAACTTTTGCAAGAGACTGCCCAGGCATAGTCCTGCAGTCACACTAAAATACCAGAAATCAAAATCCAAAATAGAGAAAAATAGGTATTAAAGTGGCTCACCAAGCTACTAACACTCATCCAAAGACATTACATAAATTTCAAAGATCTCAATAAGCCACACTGGTACATGAATCTGCTTTAGAGAGGAAGGGGGGGAATGGAATCATGAAGGCAAACACAGATAGTCTCTCAAAAGCTTAACCATAGTACATACTTCAAAATTTGCTAACCAGGTTTAAGGCAATATTTAGCATTGTCAAGACCTTGATCATGGAAAGCAGTTGGAGATGCATATTATGCATTTCTAGACTATACAGGATAATCATCACATTTTCTGACAAGTAAATAACATTCTATTGCAAGAAACAACACCAGGATAGTGCTGACTGCTAATCCATCAAGCAAAGAAATTTTTATAAGATTGTATACCTCAAAGACACAAAAAACAATTCGACAAAAGCTATACATTTCCCAAGTTGCACCAGAAACATAGCTGCAATACTTGAGACTAGAAACAGATTCTAGTTTGCATGTTGATGAAAAGAAGGCGCTTATCTCAACAGGAATAACTCAATATGATAGGATCTATTTAGTAAGCCTGAGACACCATTTCCTTAAAAGTCTAAGGAGAAAAGTAACCACCTTGGGTCGCTGAACCATGATTAGTACATAGAGCATGCTTGTCTGCAACATGGAGCCATAGGCTCCTTTGCCCTAGAGTTATGGAGAGGAAGAGGACCACACTTAGAGCTCCCTAGGTCTAAGATGATCTAATTGTTGTCTGACAGGCGCCACAGCAAAATCTTACTTTTCAAAAGGAACGCCAAAAAATGAGAAAATAATTCAAAGGACATCTCAGAATCAAGATATAGTACCGCTTCACTTTCACAAGCAGGGAGGAAGTTACAATGGGTGCATCACCTCACCCACCCCTCCCTTGACGAAAAATTATCCAATGCCTTTAGTCTTAACCTAGTATTTGACATTTAGATCACTCCGACAAAGTTAGACTAGCTAGAAGAGCAAAACGCAGCGACCACAACAGCTAATGAAATGCTAGTGAGAAAAAAATGAGCTCTTTTCTTTCAAAGAGAGTTGTTTTAGCTTCATTAGTTGTAAGCAATCATTAGGCCTTAACTTCTAGCAGCTATGGATACACAAACCATTGGGAAAACTAAGAAAAATGGAATGAAGAAAGCAAAGTAGCTACATATCTTCTAATCCGATTCCCCTGTCCTCTTTTGGAGGAGAGTGATCTCTAAATTTACGTATGCATCAGGGCACTCAAATTATCCGTAAAAGTATGTATCTTTTATTGCAGAACTCTGATGAACTAAGATCACAATAGTCAATATCAATTCCTCAGACATGCAAACTATGCCTAAGTAGAACAAAAAATAAAACAAAGGGAAAACCAGTATACAAGTGGATATAGAAAACAACAATCACGAAACTAGTTGAACTAGTTACGACCCCAAGGCTCTGGACGAACTCATTACAGCTGACATAGGGGACTGTTAAATTATTGTAAATAATATACGTACATGAACTGATTACATAACCTAATTAAAGACCTTGAAACTCTACACACCTAGAGGTTCCTTGAGGCAGGACTACTGCAGTTCTATCTGCTTGATTTTGCTGGCCATTGGGATGAATTTGTGTTTGAGTTGGGCCACCCTGTTGTTGAGTCTGTAAAACTTGTTGTTGATGAGGCTGGATCTGTTGTATAATGGGTGTCTCAGCTGCTGTAGATTTCACAGCAAGACCCATTCCATTCTGTCCTTGTGAAGCTTGAGATTTCTCAGCCTGTGTTGAATAATTAGCATTCCGGTTTTGGTAAAACCTGTTTGAGTAACCATAGTTGTTGGACGCCAGATGCTGAATTTTCTGAAGAACTTCTTCCACTGGTGGTGGAGGTCCGGGCAACTTTGCATGTCTATATCGACAATCAGGACCATTTGGACAAAACCCCAATTTGTACCTGTATTATAAAAACCAGCATAACCAGCAATAGATGTCATTACCTAACCATATGGCATTTCTCTGAGGTTCTCGCTACTGTCATTTTTGCTTATTAATATATGTTTACCCTCAAAATCGGATAATAATTGAATTTATAAGTGGTTTTAAGGATACATGATTTAATTTGATACTAAACGACAAATCAGATTGCAATTGAAATAAGTAATGGAAAAGTGAATACAAACCGCTTAAGTTGAACAGTCTTAGCCTTTGAAGGTTAGCCACCCTCGAGCCCAAAAATGCTTTTATTGATAACAGAACAACAAGAGAATAATAAGAACTTGAAGAGAATAGTAATATACTGCTTTGGGATGCGTGTTACAATGTATTTTATAAGTAATCAGACTCCCCTTTATATAGTAGGGGAGTCCTACCTTAGATACAATTCTATACAAGGTAAAAATATTCTGGTTTGTTGATTTGCCGGGTCTTTACTGACACGTGCCGAGATTCCCGCTGAAATATCCGATTGGCTACGGATATTTCGGCCTTTCGTTATTCCGGTCTTCTGTTGTTTTATACCGGCAATGTTTCCTCGAGCTTATTCGGGGTCAGGGTTGATTCCGGGATCACAGGCTCAATGTTTCTGAGGACGGACATTCTGACCTCGTGTTCTGGTTCGATGAGATTCGGGGTCGATCTTCAACCCTTCGCGTTCTGAGCCCGATCTGTTATGCAATAGTCGAGCCCGATTTCGACCGTATACAGATAGTCCCCTCGTTTTTCGGAGAATAAACGACGAGAAACGATATGAGCTTCCGATATCTCTCCTCGGTACTTCGCGTCAGAAACGACAAAATGAACGAAACATCTCGTTAGTCACGTCTTCATGGCATTAAATGTTAGTCAGTTGCTAGTCGGCCACTTGTGGCTTTGAACCGTCGTTTGGAAACTATAAATACCCCCTTCTTCATTCATTCAAACTTTTACATCCAAATTGTTTTTTAGAAATTTCAACACTCCCCAGTATTAAATTTCTGGCTATTCTGAAATCCTTTCACAAGAACTTCAGCTTTGTTTTTATCCCCAACCATCAAACTTAATCTTTAAACTTCCTCTCTTTCCTTTATCTATCAAGGAAATGGCGAAGACTTCAAAATCCGTTCCCCAAAAAGAAACTCTCTCTGCCTCGCGACCGGCTGTAGAGGAAAACGTTTCGTCTGCTGCTACTGAGGAACCGACATCGGAACCTCCCCTGAAGATGTTTGTTCCTACGGGGTGCCCAACTGGTGCTGATTTCAAGGTCGAGAAAACCTCCTCGGTACCGGGTCGGTGTGAACCGGTTTCGAGATATATATACTCGGTCACCGATAGTTTCCTTTCCAAGGTCAAGGAGGATTGCAACTGGGTTAATAAGCACGTGGTGGTCACCACGCCCGAGGAAGTGATTACTACCCACGTGGAGGGTTTTTTAAGTGTTTACACTTATCCATTCACGCTGGGCCCCTTGGAGCCGGTCATCATTGCCTTCTGTAAGAGGTACGAGGTGACCCTCGGTCAAATTCATCCTTCTTTCTGGAGGATAGTAATTCTCCTCCAAATCTTCGTAAGCAAAATCGAGGGGTGCCCCTTCACCATCGACCATCTCATGCGTTTGTATAGTCCCAGACTCTATCGAGGGGGATTAATCAAACTTGCTCGTCGGGCTAGTAAGGCCCCATTCTCGAGCATCGACGAGGATCGGGACCGAGGCTGGTTAGGCCTATTCGTCCGAGTGAAGACCTCGGATTTAATCCCGACCGAGTATATGCCATTTCCTGAGAAATGGAACATGACACGTAAGTATAACCTTGCTCTCAAGATTTCGTTTATCGCTTTTCTTTTTCCTCCCTTCTCATCGATGTTTTATGGTGGTGCAGTTGTTGCTCGTATGCCGGATGCAGTTCGTCGACTCAAGGAGTAGGTCGAGGGCATCATGTTCCAAGAAACCATATTCTGAGCGCACATGGCGCGAACTTTCGAAGGGCCAGTGGGAGGCCCGTTCTCACAGTGAGATTCTGTTCTCGTGTGAACAACACTTAGGTTTCCTCCGTGTTGCTGAGCCCTTACTCATTTTCCTTTTCTTTGTAGGTCTTCCCAAGGATGTTGCAATGAGGCCCCATCTGGTGGCGAGGATTGCCCCTCCGAGTCCCCTTCTTCGAGACAGGGTGAGGAAAAGAAGAGAAAAAGGACTCCGAGTTCTCCGAACTCGGAGAAGAAAAAACCGAAAAGGAGGCTGGTGCGCAAATCCAAGGAAAGCACCAGCGCCCGGGTGATCCCATCGGACTCACTCAATCGGTTGAAGGACGAGTCCGAAAAAGAAGAAGAAGCTTCCGAACTGGTGGCCCGCGTGCGAAGCGATACCGAATTGCCTCAAACCAGAGTGGCTGATAAAGAGGCAGTGACCAAGGCCTCCGAACCAGAGAGGGGCGAGGCCGTTTCGCCCCGAGCTGGGGAGGTCGACAAAGAGACCACGACCGGTGCTTCTTGGGCAGAGGATAACGTCCCGAAGGATGCACTTGGGGTGATAGATCTCTCCGAGTCGCCCTTATTTACCGACTCCATGATTAACGAGGCCCAGATGCTAAAAGGACGCCCAAATGAGGGGCCCCAAGGGGTGGCAGACTCTTTTAACAACTTCTTTGATGGCTTAGATTCTACCGCCTCGGAGGACGTCGCCGGGTTGGGTGACTTACCGGTACCGAAGAAGAGACCGTCTTCGGGAGCCGGCGGGCCTTCTTCAAGTCCGAAATTAGTAAACCGGTTCCCACCACCGAGCGCAGATCCTGATCGGAAGCGGTCAATTATTATGTCTATTCCGGAGGATGCCCCGGTTCTCTTTGCCCCCGTGGGGGTTGCCAGTTATTTTCGGTGCTTAGTGACCGAAGAGGATCAAGCCAAGATGGACGAGGTGGAAGCGCCCTGCCTGTTCAACAAAGCACAACAGGCGTTAAATCGGGTAACTTTGAATGCCTCTTGTCGACCTTTATTATGTACTTTAAATCAAGTCGCAAACAATCGTAACCCTTTTCTTTGTGCTTGCAGGCCTCGGTGCTTCATCACGAGACTTTTCTCCGGCATTGGGAAGAGTTAACCCAACACGAGGCCGAGGCTCGAGGGCTCACTGAGAAGAGGGATGCTTACAAACTTCTCAGTGAGAAACTCCAGGCTGAGCTAGAGGCGGTCTGGAAGGAACATGCCGACCTGGTAGAGTAGGTAAGAAGAGTATTTGAAATTAGTGACGATGAGTCAGACACGGTGGCTAACGGTCCGAACCCGCAGGTTCAAAAGAAACTTGATCAGATCGAGCAGCTCCAGGCAGACGTGGAGCAGTAAAGACCGAGGCCGAAGAATGAAAAAGAAACATGGACCGCTTGGCCTCGGAAAAGGAGGCTGCCCGGGCACAATTTACTTCGGCTGAGGTTCAACTTCGGACTGCAAAGGAAAAGGCCTTGATGCAGGCCAAAAAGGTCGAGGGGCTCCAGTCTCAGCTGAGTTCGGCTGTCTCCGATCAAGAAAATCTGGCCAAGGAGCTTGAGGCGGCCAATCAGAGGTTGTCGTGGTCAAAGACGAAGCTGATGAAAAGGTGGCCCAGCATAAGGCCGATGCCGAGGCGGGGTTTTGATTTATCGGCTTAGATCAATGATGCCAAGGTGCTCGAAGTCGCGGCTAGGAAGCTAGCCTATCCCGAGGAGGAAGATTCCGAGGAGCCTGAAGATTCGGGTGAGTCCGAGGGCGGCAGAGACCCCGAAGGTGAGAACGCGGCCCCCGACGAAGACTAGGCCACTTAGGATCTTTTTAGATGTTTGTCTTCTGCTTTTGGTTGAGGCCGTTTGGCCTTTGTAAAATTTGTGTCGGGGCTATTTGGCCCTTAAAAAGAATTTTTGATATGTATATATAAGGCTTTTTCCCTTTTACAGCTTTTGAATTTTCCCTTTGCTTTATTGTGTGTGTTCGCAAAGATCGAAATGCCTTAGCATGAAATAGTTAGGTTATGTTCGAAGGTTCGAACAAACCTTGCCTTTAACATTATTTAGTTTTAAGGCATCATGGGGATTCGGTATTACCGGAAACTTTTTTCCAAAGTAGTTTAGTTTGCCGAGGGTAGCCTTTAGAACCAATTATGGAATTTTTTGAAGACCTCGTTTTTGTTGCGAGTCTCGGACGTCTCCGAGCCGTGTTAATATGGCCATAGACTTTTTAGTTCGGGTGTCGTCCAGTGGGCTTGCTGTCCCGAGTTATCCGGGCTTACCTAAGATAACAGTCCCCGAGTGAGGGTGGCCGTGGCCTTTGAAATTCGGGCGTTGCCTAATAGGTCTGATAGCTCGGATCGTCTGAGTTTGTTTTCGGACGGCAGTCCCCGAGTGAGAGTGATTGTTCGAACTCGAATTAAGGTGGCCCTTGGGCTCGATACCCTTAGGGGATCGTATGTAGGAAATTCTTTGAGAAATGCAAGAAAAATTTTAAAGGACAAGATATTTGTGCGCAAGGAAGAGACCTCTTTTCATTCTTGTGCATAATAGTTATACATGTATACATGCTTTGTGCTAGGGTTTGAGCAGTCTATGTGGGCACGGTTCATTTGACCGTTTGGCCCTTACAATAAATCCTATCGATTGAGACCCTTTATCACGAAGTCTCTTTCCTTGCTAAAGTCGATATTCGGGGGTAATTTGTCACTGGTTCGTAGCCGGCCTTCAATTCTAAGTTAGCACGATTTACTTATTGCCTCGTTAAAAACCTTGCCGGAAAATCCATTTGGGACAAAACCGGTTCAAGGAAAAAAGAGTGCAACTCGTGCTTTCAGACCTAAAATCTCGTATCGTCCCTCGTTGATTACTTGCAAGCGTTAGCTTAAAATGTAAATAAAAGAAAGAAAGGGGTCGTACCTTAGCAGTAATATCGCTTCAAGTAAGTTATATTCCAGTTGTTCGGCAATTGCTCGCCGTTCATTGTTCCGAGTTTGTAGGATCCCTTTCCGGTGATCTCGATAATTTGGTACGGTCCTACCCAGTTCGGCCCCAATTTCCCTTCGTTCGGGTTTCGGGTGCTCTGTGTGACCTTCCTTAGTATCAAGTCCCCGGTATTGAAGTGTCGAAGGTTGGCCCTTTGATTGTAATACCTTTCGATCCGCTGTTTTTGGGCAGCCAAACGGACAAGGGCGGCTTCGCGCCTTTCATCTAATAGCTCCAGACTTGTACTCATGGCCTCGTCGTTTGATTCCTTTGTCGCATATTGGTTCTCCAACTTCGACCGGTATCAGAGCTTCAGCGCCATAAACCAAAGAAAACAGGGTTGCCCCGGTACTGGACTTCGAGGTCGTACAGTATGCCCATAGGACTACGGGTAGTATTTCTTTCCATTTTCCTTTGGCGTCGGTTAACCTATTTTTAAGGTTTTGGAGTATGGTTTTGTTGGTAGATTCAGCTTGTCCACTTCCACTAGGGTGATAGGGTGTTGATAGGATCCTTTTGATCTTGGGGTCTTCAAGGAATTTGGTTACTTTGCTACCGATGAATTGTTTCCCATTGTCGCATACAATCTCGGTCGACATTCCGAATCGGCATATGATGTGATCCCAAATGAAATCGATGACTTCATTCTCCCTGACCTTCTCGTACGCCTGGGCTTCCACCCATTTAGAAAAATAATCAGTCATAAACAATAGAAATTGAGCCTTACCGGGTGCCCATGGAAGGGGGCCGACGATGTCCATTCCCCACTTCATGAACGGCCATGGCGACAAAATCGAATACAGCAACTCCCGGGGTTGATGAATCGTCGGGGCGTGTCTTTGGCATCCATCGCATTTTCGAACGAACTCCTTTGCGTCTTTTTCCATGTCGATCCAGTAATAACCGGGTATGATTATTTTTCGAACCAGCGATTCGGCGCCCGAATGATTTCCACAAGTACCTTCGTGGATTTCCTTCAAAACGCACTCGGTATCCCTTGGCCCTAGACATATTGCAAGCGGGCCATCAAATGTTCTTCTGAACAGGGTTCCGTCTTCTGACAGGCTAAACCGGGCTGCCTTTGTACGCAGGGCCCTCGATTCTTTTGGATCCGAGGGCAGCTTTCCGGTCGTAAAATATTCTACATATTTATTCCTCCAGTCCCAAGTTAGGCTCGTCGAGTTGATCTCGGCATGGCCTTCTTCCACCACCGATCTCATAAGCTGTACGACTGCCCCCGAATTGAACTCGTTATCTTCGACCGATGACCCATCGGCCTCACTGTTTTGATCCTGAGGTACGTGTTGCAAAGTCCATTCTTTGAACCGATGTAATGTTACCTGCAACTTGTCTAAGTATCTTTGCATTCGTTCTTCTCTGACCTCGAATGCTCCATTAACTTGGTTTACCACAAGAAGGGAATCGCACTTAGCTTCGATCACTTCTGCCCCCAAGCTTTTGGCTAGTTCAAGGCCTGCAATCATGGCCTCATATTCGGCCTCATTGTTAGTCAATTTCACAGTCTTAATAAATTGTCTAATTATATTGCATGTTGGTGGCTTCAATACGATGCCAAGTTCGGACCCTTTCACGTTTGAGGCGCCATCCGTAAAGAGGGTCCAGATTCCCGAGGAAGTCCCTGAGTTAATTAATAACTCTCTTTCGACCTCGGATTTTAGGGCCGGCGTAAAGTCAGCCACAAAGTTTGCCAAGATTTGAGACTTAATGGCGGTTCGAGGTCGATATTCAATATCGTACCCGCTTATTTCCATGGCCCATTTGGCCAACCGGCCCGAGAGCTCGGACTTATGCATAACGCTCCTCAACGGGTAAGTAGTTACGACACATATGGGGTGACACTGGAAGTATGGTTTTAGCTTCCTAGAGGCGCTTAGCAAAGCGAGCGCCGGTTTTTCTAGGTGAGGGTACCTAGTTTCGGCCTCACCTTGGGTCCTGCTAACATAGTAAATTGAAAATTGCGTACCTTGCTCTACCCGGACTAGGACTCCACTTACCGCTATCTCCGAAACTGCCAAGTACAAGTACAGTTGTTTGTCTGCCTTCGGCGTGTGAAGTAGCGGCGGGCTCGATAAGTACCGTTTGAGTTCCTCCAAAGCTCGTTGGCATTCCGGGGTCCATGAGAAGTTATTCTTCTTCTTCAATAGTGCGAAGAATCGGTGGCTCTTGTCGGACGACCTTGAAATGAATCGCCCCAGGGCGGCTATGCGCCCGGTTAACCTTTGAACGGCCTTCACGTTGTCTACAACCGTGATGTCTTCGATGGTTTTGATTTTGTCGGGGTTGATCTCGATTCCTCGGTTGGATACCACGAACCCGAGGAATTTACCTGATCCAACTCCAAACGCGCATTTCTCCGGGTTCAGCTTCATATTGTATTTCTTCAATATGCTAAAGGTTTCCCGCAAATGTTTTAAATGGTCCTCTGCTCGCAAGGACTTAACCAACATGTCGTCAATGTAAACCTCCATTGATTTTCTTATTTGTTCCTCGAACATCCTATTTACTAGGCGTTGGTAAGTGGCACCGACATTCTTTAAACCGAATGGCATCACGTTGTAGCAGTATGTGCCGTATTTTGTGATGAAGGAGGTTTTCTCCTGATCACCCGGATCCATCCGTATTTGGTTGTACCCGGAGTAGGCATCGAGAAAACTGAGGATCTCGTGGCCGATCGCGGCATCGATCATTCGATCGATGTTGGGCAAAGGAAAAGAATCCCTGGGGCATGCTTTATTTAAATCCTTATAGTCTAAACACATTCTTAATTTGTTTCCTTTCTTAGGGACTACTACCACATTTGCTAACCAATCCGGGTATTTAACCTCCCGAATAGACCCTATTATAAGGAGTTTAGATACCTCGTCCTTGATGAAAGCATGTTTGACCTCGGACTGGGGTCTCCTCTTTTGCTTGACCGGATGGAACTTCGGGTCCAAGCTCAGCTTGTGAGTGGTTATCTCCGGTGGGATCCCTGTCATATCAAGGTGGGACCAAGCGAAACAATCTACGTTAGCCATAAAAAACTAAATGAATTTTTTCCTGAGCTTGGGGTTTAGCCCCGTGCCCAGGTATACCTGTCGATCGGGTAGATGCTCGACCAATGTGACCCGTTCCAGCTCCTCGACCGTCGATTTGGTGGCGTCGGAATCATCGGGGGCTATAAAAGACCTGGGTACTCCGTAATCATCGTCTTTATCAGTCCCTTATTCTCCCAGTTGGATCGGAGCCAATGTTGGTAATTGCTATTTGGTTTCTGGCTTTGTGATCGAACTCGACCCTTTTGGCGTTGTGAGTGCGGATATCGGAATAGCCTCTTCAACCGCAAACATCTCCTTCGCGGCTGGCTGTTTTCCGTAGATCGTTTTAGTTTCATCTGGTGGTGGGAATTTTAACACTTGGTGCAGGGTACTGCCCTCATGTTGTGGATCCATGGCCTTGCGAACAAAGCATTGTAGCTTATGTCTCCTTCGATTACATAAAACTTAGCTTCCTGTATGGTCCCAGTGGTGTTTACCGCTTACCGGTAACATTATCTCACCCTTGGTGGTTTCACATGCCATGTTGAATCCATTTAGAACTCGGACCGCAGGCACGATTTGGTCTTGTAAACCGAGCTGCTCCACGACTTTCGATCGAATGATGTTGGCTGAGCTACCTGGATCGATTAACACACGTTTAACTCGAATTTTATTTACGAGTACAGATATTACCAGTGCATCATTGTGGGGTTGTACAATCCTTTCCGCGTCCTCGTCGTTAAAAGATAAAGTTCCTTCCGGTATCTCGAGTCCGTTTCTCCCTAGTGATGGATACTTTGGTGCATTTCAACATCGGCCCCTGTGGGATATCAACCCCACCGATGATCATGTTAATGACGTATTGAGGTTCTTCTTGTTCTGTTTGTTTGTTAGAATCCCTGTTCCTGAAATGATTCTTGGCTCGGTCGCTCAAGAATTCTCGAAGGTCCCATTATTGAATAGTCGGGCTACTTCTTCTCTCAGTTGTCGATAATCTTCCGTTATGTGATCGTGAGTGCCATGATATTTGCACATCTGGCTAGGATCCCTTTGGGTTGGATCGGATTATAGAGGTCGATGCCATTTGGTATCTTTGATGCGCCCGATAGCTGATACAATGGCGGCAGCATTGACATTAAAGTTGTATTTTGATAGCCTCGGCGCTTCTTTAGGCCCGATGGACCTCTCGAAGCGTTTTTCGTCATGAGTCACCGGTTGCTCTGACCTCGATCATTTCTCTTTTCGTTTCTCATGGGGTTTCGCCCGGACCCACTGCTTCTCCGATCTCCATTATATGGCCGATACCGATCTCTGTTTGATCTCGGTTCACGATCAATGTCTCTCTTGATTCTGTCAAGGGTTCTGATAAGATAAACAGACCCCGAAGGGGCCTCGAGTTGATCATCTTCGACTCTAATTTTCGATTGATACCTGTTATGCACGTCGGCCCAGGTAACGACCGGGTATTCTATCAGGTTCTGCTTCAGTTGTTGTGAAGCCACCGAGCTTCGAACATTGAGTCCCTAAGTGAAAGCTTGAACAGCCCAATCATCAACGACCGGTGGCAGATCCATTCGTTCCATTTGAAAACGGGACACGAACTCTCTGAGCATCTCGTTATCCTTCAGTTTTACTTTGAAAAGGTCTGATTTCCTGGTCTCGACCTTGATAGCACCAACATGTGCTTTCACGAAAGAATCTGCAAGCATGACAAATGAGTCAATAGAATTAGGAGGTAAGTTGTGATACCATATCATAGCTCCCTTTGACATGCAGTGTCTCCCCAAATTTTTTCAGCAGAACAGACTCGATCTCATCGTCCTCCAAGTCATTCCCTTTGATGGCACATGTATAAGAGGTTACATGCTCGTTTGGGTCGGTCGTTCCGTTATACTTAGGTATTTCGGGCATACGGAATTTCTTGGGGATCGGCTTCGGAGCCGCGCTCGGAGGAAAAGGTTTTTGCACGAACTTCCTGGAATCCAGGCTTTTCAATATCGGAGGCGCTCCTGGGATTTGGTCTACCCTGGAATTGTAGGTTTCCACCTTTTTGTCGTTAGCTTCGATTTTCTTCTCCCCTGATTCTATCCGTTTTGTCAGCTCCTCGAGCATCTTTATGATCTCGAGGTTAGCCCTGATTCATGTTCATTTGACCTTTCTATGACCAGTTCATCCCTGCGGGTGACTTCACGGGGAGGATCGGGCTCAACCCTGCTCGGTGCACGGCTTTGATGCTGCAACTGGGCTATCGCCTCCTGTTGAGCCTGCAACATTTCGAAGATTACCCGTAGACTGATCCCGTCCCCTTCAATGTTTTGTGTGTTTTGAGTTGCCGATCGGGCTCCACCACGGACGTTATTTTCGGGGTCGGTAGGCAAGTTCGTGTCGATAGCCACATGTGAATTAGCATCAATTGGATCTACGATCGGAATTCCAACGGGATCAGCATGCGGTACCTCGTTACCGGGTGCTATATTGTTATTTTCACCTTGATGACCGGACCCATTGTCAACATGTAGGAGTGCTGATTGAGAGTTTGACATTTTGTGTTTTAGCCTGGAATCAAAGACACTTCAAAGAGCAAGTGTAAAGTAATGTGTGTTATGGAAATTTGTACCAAACAACCACTATTATCCTTAGCCCTACAGTGGACGCCAAACAGTTTACCCTCAAAATCGGATAACAATTGAATTTATAAGTGGTTTTAAGGATACGTGATTTAATTTGATACTAAACGACAAATCAGATTGCAATTGAAATAAGTAATGGAAAAGTGAATGCAAACCGCTTAAGTTGAACAGTCTTAACCTTTGAAGGTTAGCCACCCTCGAGCCCAAAAATGCTTTTATTGATAACAGAACAACAAGAGAATAATAAGAACTTGAAAAGAATAGTAATATACTACTTTGGGATGCGTATTACAAGGTGTTTTATAAGTAATCAGACTCCCCTTTATATAGTAGGGGAGTCCTACCTTAGATACAATTCTATAAAAGGTAAAAATCTCCTGGTTTGCTGATATACCGGTTCTTTACTGTCACGTCCCGAGATTCCCGTCAAAATATCCGATCGGCTACGGATATTTCGGCCTTCCGTTATTCCGGTCTTCTGTTGTTTTATACAGGCAATGTTTCCTCGAGCTTATTCGAGGTCAGGGTTGATTCCGGGATCACGGGCTCAATGTTCCTGAGGATGGACATTCTGACCTCGTGTTCTGGTTCGATGAGATTCGGGGTCGATCTTCAGCCCTTCGCGTTCTGAGCCCGATTTCGACCGTGTATATATATATATATTAAAAGCAAGCAAATTAACATTAGTCATTATCATAAACAACTAAAGCACCTATGTCACGAGTTCAAACCGACAAAATCTGGTATTTAAGCGGAGAAGGATAGAGGGGAAAGTCCATTATCTACGGAGTTTCGAACCGTGTGTTATTGGCCCTCGGGGATTTCTCAGTTATTAAGATAAAAAAAACTTTAACCTCTACGACATGCAAGGCTGAGACTAAAGCCCTGGGGCCTCATAGAGGCTAAAGTTTGGACGGAGATTATAGCATTATTCTAGTAGGAAACCTCACAGCCAATTGCAACATATAGGAGTATTTGTTTTCTTCAATTACCAGTTTACACTAAATATAGATAGTTTTGGTTGGTTGCGTTATCAAAGATAGATGAGCATAACCAGAAAGTTAAAATATCAGTTAAAGAAAAAAGGTCATACATGTTGCATTCCTTGATATCCTCAATGGTGTGCTTATAAACACAGTCCTGTTCACGGCACTCCCCATACAGTCTAAAAAACCGACAGATTGGCATTCGAGATTTATCATACTGATGAAGGAAGCCGCAGGCTTCACCCTTCATACACAGTGACCGCAGCCAGTGGCGGCAAACAGTCTGCCTGAAACTCCGACGATTGCCAACAAACCCTACATCCCCGCCTACATGGGCCGAGACAGTAGGCGGCTGGTTAATGTTAGCATTTGGGGCGGCGGCCGCGGCAGTGTTGTGATCAGAAGATTGTGTCATTACTGGTACGGAAGCAGTTGGGTGTGTCGGCCCAGTGTCTAAGCCGCCCTCGAAATCAAAGCTTAAACCCCCTTCTCCTTCGTCCATTAGTTACTCTGAAATTGTATATTCAAATGGATACTTTTGTATATGAGAGAGAGAGAACTAGATTACTGATTTTGATTGGAATTCGGGGTTTATGATCCTCCGGGGGTTTTCAAATTTTACCAGTTTTCTGCTGTCTGGTTGCGGGGTTAGGAGAAAACAAAGATCTATGTATAAGGGGGTTTTCGTCCTCAGTTTTTCTGGCAGGGGAAGGAAAATGAGGAAAGAAAAAGAGAGAAAATATATAGCTTTCCCTCTTTTACTAACTAGCTTTAAGTGTGCATGCATTTCTTGTGGTGTATAGTGTCAATTTTTTTTTTTATATATATATATATTTGTATCTACGAACGAACGTGCGTTGCACGTTAATAATGACACGTGATGATTTAAATATTATTTATATGAAAGAACAGTAAAATTTAATTAATGAGAGAAACTTTATGTTTAATAATACAACAATCATCTAAATGTCGAAAAATATTATTACATTAGCATAATACATGAATTTTAAATAAAAGAACATCATTAAAACTTACACAAATGATCAATTTTGTCATGTTAGTTAGATAATTATGTATTATAGTTTAAAAGTATTTAATGTGATGGTATCTTAACGAACACTTCTTTGTGGACAATCTTTTTTGTGTGTGTATATTTCCTCCTAATGCTTTGGGTTCTCTGCCTTAACCAGAATTCTTGTTGTCGATCTTGATATCCCTTTTGAAGGTGCAACATACAGTTGTTCGTGCAAGAAAATATATTGCGATAAATATAGTCCAATATTTAGGATGTTTGTCCTTGTGCTTTATTTATTATATTTTCAAAACATAAACATACTAAAATTTATTTTCACATAGATTTAAAAGGATATTCCTTAGTTTTGAAAGACGAAAGTTGAATTCAGGGATAAGAATATACTTAGAAGCACATTGACCAGTATCATAATTTTTGCACGTTATTGTTAAAACTTTTGCATACCATATGTGTGCTATTACATAAGCTATTCGGCGTATCTAAGTTTTTCAGTAGCATGATGGACATATTTTTCTTCAAAATTAACCTATATACAATGGAAGATCAATTTTAACTTAGTCTATTATATATACGGTGACACTAACATATGTAAAAAATAATAAACTTGATAACAAATATGTATAGTAGAAGACCATTTGGTATTAAAGTATTTAAATATTCTTCTTGGTTGTAATTATTGGTATCATTTTCTGTCGAGTCAAAAGCTGAAAAATATTTATTTTTACTATAAAATTTTGCAATCAACCTTTTATTTAGTTGATCAATATATTCATTTCTGCTGGCTAAGATATCTTTTTAATTCTATCGTGCAATTTGCACAAATTGCGTTTAAATCTAATGATAGAAATATTTATCTTATTAAATGCACTACCATTACCATTATGATTGATAACCAAGTGTTCAGGAAGACCCAAATCATCTTTTATTGGATGCTCTTTTTCGTGTCCGACACGAAGCAAGAAGACAATGAATATTGGATTTGTTCTTACTTTATATTTCTTGTCAGTTTAATCTTTTTCATTTGAGGCTAGAAGTATAACTTTGGTAAGATAGCTTTTACAGTCTCTGCTTTTGTCGATTTTGGAACTACTGGTAGTACTTGACAGAAATCACCTCTCAAACCATTATTTTTCCACCAAACGGTTCATTAATATCCAATATATCTCTAGAACTCCAGGCAATTATTTCGATCGTTTGATACTTAGCCATAAGTGCTTCATCCCATATTATCAATTTTGATTTCCTTATAAATTTAGCACTATTGCTCTGCTTTGATATATTTGTGATGGTTATTTAAGTTGTTTGAAGAGGTATACCAAATCTAAAGTGGGTGGCCTCACAATAAAATTGTTGATGGTACACCACTGGCTATTATTGCTAATAGTGCCATGCCTCTTAATATGATATTTGCAAGTAATGGATGACATAGAAATATTATTTTAATTCCGCCGGAGGCATCTACAAAGAATAATCCCGTTATACCAAAGTCGACTCTTTATAATATAGTCTTGAAAGCTTGTTCTTGATTAAGATTTAGCTTTGATTGTGCTTCCTCAGACACTTGTACATCATTTTGATTCTTAATAATATACTATCTTTTTTACTTTGTGTTCTAACGCTCTATTTATGGAATAAATCTATGTACCCTAAAATCTTTTTTTAACTTGAATAAGAATTACTCATATGATGAACTTAAAAAATAATTGAATTGGATTCTCTTGCTAAATAATTAATTAAAAGATTTAATTATTTGATTTTAACATAAAAAATAATTTATTTTATGTTGATTCAGATCTTAATATTAGTTCATCTTTTGTTTTGAATATTCCTTAACTATAATTTTATCCACCATAAATTTTATCCTCAAAGAGTAAAAGATTGATATGACATTTCACATTTAGATCGTTATGTTTGTAGAATCATTAGTGGTATTGACTCTTACCAACCATTTTTTTTCTTTCTCACACATTTATATTCTTAAATATTTTCTTAGTTGTTGTTTAATAATTGAGTATTTTTCAATATTACAAGAAAATTTGATTTAAAAAGTATTATTTGAGTAGGAAAATAGTTTAAATATAAAATAAAAATATATTAAAGTGGGGGTATCTTTTTCTCAATTTCAACTCTTTATGCAGTCAATTTAATATTACTATTATTTTTTCTGGTATTGGACGTTATGGAGTGGTAATGTATTGCCAATACAGAGGATTCTTATGAAATTAATTTTATTAAACCTTCCTAAATATTTTTAATAAGAATTTAATAGACAAATTTTATTAAATTTAAAATTTTAAATATCAAAAATTAGCATAGAAGGTATTGTAGTCTAAAAAATAGGTTATTACATTTATGTCCTTTCCCTATGTGTTCTTCCGCTTGATATTTTAGGGCTATTTTAGTATATTAATATTGTATTTATACTTTTATAATAATATAGGCTCTCATTTTCTAAATGAATTTGGACAATATAATACATTCTCAAATTAAATTAGTAATAGGACATTATAATACATTTTCAAATTAAATTAGTAATATGAATTTTTAAGAAGTATATCCTAAAAGTAATAGGATTATATGGCTAAAGATATTTACTTGTTCAATTTTATATGAACTAGACATCCCGAAAGTAATTATACTAATAGGATTCCTAAAGGTAATCATGTAGGATTGTCCTAAAACTAATAGGATTATAACGCTAATATCTAGAATTTCAGTTATATCCTTATATTATGAGTTATTATGCTTAATATTATAAGATTATTTTTATAAACCGACATTGCATTCATATATATATATATATATAATAAATGTAACGTTTGTTTAAATGATGAAAATAATATTGTTACATTTACACAATAACTGAATTCAATATCTTCTGAATATGCAAGATGATGAATTAGTTAAATTATATGCAATATTTGTAATTATACATATATTTATAATATTAAATATAAGTATGTTAAGTTGTATCTCACCTGACATCTCTTTATGATACATTTTATTTTCTATTATTTAATTATATATATATTTATAATATTAAATATAAGTATGTTAAGTTGTAACTAACCTGACATCTCTTTATGATACATTTTATTTTCTATTATTTCATTCATATTTATTTAAGTTTACATTTTAGCTAATTTAGTTTTTAGTATTATATTATAGCGTATTTTGCTCTATCTTTTGGTTTCTTTCATCGCTGATAGTATTTTATGAAAACATATTTATGTATTTTAATATTTGCGTCAACTTGAAAAATTATTTTATTTTACTTATAAGACGAATTTGGAAAAAAGAATGAAATTGGATTATTTTGCTAATTAATTCATTCAAATAGTTTTTTAAATTATTTAATCCAAACACTTAATCATTTATTCTCAGCATTAAAAAATACTTATTTTTTGAGGATGCAAATTCTTAATATTAGCTCAAATCAAAATTTAGATACTTAATAATAATTATACTTTTATCCACAACAAATTCTGTTTTCAAGCGGTAAAATATTAAAATTTTATACTTTATGGTTGCCGAAGCGTTTTTGTTATTGAATTATTCCAATTATTCTCCCTCTCTCTCTCTCTCTCCCTCTCTCTTTTTCTCTCTCTCTCTATTATTAAATAACTTTGTAACTATTTTTTTAATTATATTTTTAAATCTGTATTAATATTTATATTTAAGCAAAATAATGATCAAAGAATAAAACGAATAGCAGTGCAATCTCACATGACTACTCATAGAATTTAAAAGGGGAATTGTTGAATCGGGATAAAGAACAAAGTAAAATATTCCCTCTTTCTCTAATATATTTAATACCTTTTTAATTTAATATTATTGTTCACCTAAAATTTAGCATAATGAAACGATCTATTTTGAGATTAAAAATTGTGCAATTAGAGACAACTCACGGCATAAAATTTTTGTATATTTAGTCATAATTTAAGTTTAATATTTATAGAAGGTATAATATTTTTGTTTAAAGTTCTAAATATAAGGATTTCTACTTAGTTCAAACAAGAAAAAGATTTAATGAGTAAAATTTTTAATTTATTTCATGTTCTAAATATTAGAAAAGTAAATCAAATAATAATTTTATCTAATATGAAATCTATTTTTAAAGGATAGAATGAACGACATTTTTACCAAAGAGTTTTTAAATATGAAATCTACGTTAATTCATATTATTGTAGCAGGATGCCTCATGAGTTTTTCAAAGATGCCCTTTTGTTTTTTTTACCTAATAAGACTTAAAAGATTTAGGAAGTTTAGTAACATAAAAAGAATAATAATCATGTTACATAGTTCAAATAACAAAAAATCCAATATATTAATTCTAAAATCTAATATATTAGTAATTAATATATATGTCAAAGAAGGAAAGTTTAAATAGAAACTTTCCTACTGTAAATTGTTCATGGTATAAAATTTAATACTCTTCGTAAACATAAAAGGATAAATTTAATACTCCTAACTATATTGGAGCAGAAGGTGACGATTAGTAGTCCTACCGTATGACCCAAAAAAACGCCTACGAGACTTTCCTAGTTTGAAATTCTAGAACTAAAGAGAAATTAAAATCAAAATTTTAAATTTTAGGAAAATAATTAATGACGATTCCTAAATAGTAGAGAGTTAATTAAATGACTATTCTTAAATATTTAAAGAAATAATCAAATGACTATTTTGTACAATATGAACTCTACTTTAAAAGAGTAAAAAAGACGAACGACATTTCGCTAAGGGCCTTCGTGCTTTTAATATAATATAGATAAGTGTGGAGATCCTAATACAATTTTTTGGGATTCAATTGATTGAAAAGAACTTCTCCTACTCTAGTTGGGAAATGTCAAAACTAATTTTGCATTACTCAGTCTAGTACTTCGTGTTCGTTTTTACTTATCACGTTTCACTTTTCGAGAGTCAGTTTGATCAATTTTTAAAGTTAAATTGGATTAGATTTTCTTAATATTTCAAAATTAAAACTTAGATATTCGGAAACTATACGAAAAGTACTATAATTTGTAATTCGTCTCATATGAATATGGTGAAAATATACATGTTAGAGCGTTGGTCAAATTTTATGTAATTTGACTCTCGAAAAGTGAAACATGATAAGTAAAAGTGAACGGAGGGAGTATTAAATTAAAAGTTGAAGTAGGAAATTATGAAGTTAAATTAAAGGTGTTAACCGGACGGGTTGGTCCGGACTGGACACGAAAAAAATAACTCGTCCGGTTAGTGGTCCGGGCTAGATAGTGGCCTGACTAATCGGGCTGGTAACGAGTTGGAAAATTTTGGGTTAATTAGGGCTCGTCCGGGTTCGGGCTTAGCGGGTTCGGACCGGGCCGCTTTACGTTTTTTTAGTATATTATATTTTTTTTTATTCAATGTTATTGATACTTAAGTGTTTGCAAACTTTTAATTAAGAAAATAAGTATTTTAAGGCTTAGAATTAAACTTTAAAGTTGAAAGTTTTAAATTTGAAATTTGAATTTTAAAATTTTAAAATTGAAAGTAAGTGGCTACAAAATATTATTTAATAAGACCAATATATAAGGATCAAACTCCGAAGGCTTTCGTTTTATATTTTCATTGAATAATAAATAATACTTCAAATTAATTTTCCAGTTCTATTTTGATTTATTTTTTTTGGAACTTGCAAATTAAAAGTTTACAACAATTATAAAAAATAAGAAAGAGTACATGACATGCTTTGCATTATTTTTGTAAGTTCATCCATGTTAACATGAGGTTCTTGGTTTCTAGCATTGCTTGAATCAGAACCATAAATTATTATATCTCCAATTTCTTGGTCCTCCGTTTCATCTACTTCTTCACGCCCTTAATTTCGTCTTTATGATCTTATCTAATCTCTGAAGCATACTAGAACTTCCAAAGCGTTGCTACCCAATGAATGACGGGTATCTCCTAGTTGCTGCCTTACTTGGCTAAATGTGCTCTCTGATGCGACTGTCCAAATCGGCACATTTAGCACGTCTCGAGCCATGGCCGAAAGAACAAGAAATTGATTTGAGTTGCTTCTTCACCTACCCAGCGGTAGAAATTTCTTTGTGCGAGTCTCTGGTGACTTTTGCAAGTAGAATCGGAGTTCATCAATATTCCTACTATTGGTTTGTTGATGCTCTCCCAGTGTAGACTAAATTAAATAATCTTCAACACCATCATTATCCTCCAAAGCACCGGATGCAGATGTTGAAACTGAACTTGAAGGAATATTTGCATCTATATGTGATGACCCAAAATCTCATCTTTAAATTTAATAAGTAATTCTGTGTTCTAAGACCTCAAAAAGCATCACTTATTATTTCTCGACTTGCGTGCACAGTCCGCAAAATTTTTCGGAAAGTTTTTATGTGAAAAATGGATTAAAATGTGAAATAGAGCTTTAAAACTCAACTGAGTTGACTTTGGTCAACATTTTTAGCAAACAGACCCGGATCAGTGTTTTGACAGTTCCGATAGCTCCGTATCGTGATTTGAGACTTGGGCGTATGCCCAGAATATAATTTGGAGGTCCCTAGCTCAAGTTATGACCATTTAACGAAACTAGCAATTTAAAGGCTAAAGATTCCAAGTTTGACCACGGGGTTAACTTTTTGATATCGGAGTCGGAATCCGATTATGGAAATTTGAACAGCTCCGTTATGTCATTTATGACTTGTATGCCAAAATTGAAGTCATTCCGGATTCATTTAATATGTTTTGGCACGAGATTTGCAAATGGAAAAGTTTAAAACTCAAAGTCCGAATCGAGGTATGAATTTCAATGTTATTTGATGTGATTTGAGACCCCGAGTAAGTCCGTATTATGTTACGGGACTTGTTGGGATATTTGGATAAGGTTCCGAGGGGCTCGGGTGAGTTTCGGATAGGCCACATGATGTTTTGAACTTAGAAAATTTTGCGGGTATAACTGAACCTGTTGCAGGCCTCTGATCTCGCAATTACGAGATCAGGCATCGCAAATGCGAACCAAGCAAGTATGGCAATTGAGATATTTTTATCACAATTGCGAAGAAAGACTAGGCCAGCAGTTCTAGCAATTGCGGGTTTATCTTCGCAATTGCGAAGGGCCAACCATCACAAATGCGACATAATCTTCGCATTTGCGAAGGCAGCGGGATTGTGAAGGGCCTCGCAATTGTGAGTGTTTCTTCGCATTTGCGAAGCTCAGGTCGCAATTGCGACACTTGCAGCTGAACAAAATGACTTTTGGACGGGATTTTTGATTCATTTCCCAAATCTTCAAAACCTAAAACCTC
>AWOL01S0012766.1:48745-69486 GCA_000715115.1 Nicotiana otophora | reverse complement strand
GATAACCGTCTCAACCATAGCAAGCTTATTAAAAGCTATCAACAACATTTATAGGATTTAAGATGAGATCCTCTATAACCATCTTCACACAAAGCGGCCCCGCCGCCTCACCCGACGTATGCAGGTGGAGGTGTACATACGATACCGCAACTCTAATCAAGAGGCCCTGCCACCTCACTCCAATGTATGAGGGTGGATGTATAACCACAATACCAAGAACCTACACAAAGCGGCTATGCCGCCTCACCCCAATGTATGAGGGAGGAGGTGCGGTCCCACAACAACATAATCCCTACACAAAGCGGTCATGCCGCCTCACCCCAATATATATATGCGGGTGGAGGTGTATCACAATAACTATCTCTATACCATAATCCCCACACAAAGCGGTCATGATGCCTCACCCCAATGTATGCGGATGGAGGTGTATCATAATCACAATCTCTACACAACTTGGCATAATAACTTTCACATAGATCATGACTAGAAATTGTAACATGCGGATACATAATCCATAGTTTGGGACACATCCCTAATTTATAGTGCAATATGATAAGAGCATTTGAAACATGAATTGAACATATATCTTCATCACAAAACTTATCGGAATAATCCATTTATAATCAACATCTCGAAACTTACAAGGATATTGGGAATTCCAACTATTAAAGAAGAGTTTAGCCAACATACTTCACTTGAGCTTCCTTACACTCTACATGTTCCGGAATTCTTAGCAACTTCAATCTATTTTAGAAATATAACAAATTGAACCAAAATTAGGAAGATGATTATGGTTCTAGCTCATTTGAGCATTTTATCAAACACTAGGTGTGCGTTACGGTTTCAAGGCCCTTTTTATGGAGAATTCCATCATCCCACAACCCATTATTTACCATGCCTAGTTCAACAATCTTCCTACACCCCTTGATATCACATGTATGTAAATAAATAGCCCTACTGCCCAGAAATTATCTTGCTAACTATCCACTCCTACACAAAATTTGAAAGTGAGGGTTAGGGCGTAAAATCTTACCTCTACGATGAAGACCAAGTGAGTTTTCCCTTCTTAATTTTCCAAAACTTGGGCAAGAATTGAAGGACAAATATTGGAGAACACCTTCTCACTCTAGGGCAACCTCTCTCACTCTAAAATGTCAGATAATAGCTCAAAAATGACCCAAAGAGTGTATTTAATGAAATAGGGTGGGGTTTTAAAAACCCTAAAATGGAGCTCCGGAACAAGGTATGCGATCGCATAACTGATATGCGGACCGCATATTGGTCGCATAGTTGGTTACAAAATAGCCAAAAGAACTGTCTGTGTATGCGGTCACTATGCGGACTGAATAACTGTTATGCGGTCGCATAATGCACCGCATAACAGTTATGCGGTCGCATAGTGGACCGCATAGTTGCTTCCAACTGACCCAATTAACTGCTTCACTCTGCGGCCATTATGCGGTCCGCAGAGTGGTTCTGCGGTCGCATAATGGACCGCAGAAATGCACTTTTCCTCCAAAAATATTTCTTTACTTTCTGGTGCATTATTCAACCCAAAAAGTCTGAGGCGCGGTGAGCTTGTGAGCCGCAAATAATTTCTACAATCCTCAAACACGTAAGCCTAGTCCGGCACCATGAAACATTATTTTGTTTGCAAACTTTACCGAGCTTTAAACTTAAGTACTTCAAAATTTTTCGGGGTGTTACATTCTCCCCCGCTTAGGATCATTTGTCCTCGAATGAGGGTAAAAATCCATCATTAGCATCTTATGCAGCTCAGTTTGTTTAATACCACATTCGAGCATCCTCAAATCTCCAAAAAGTTTGCTAGAGTTTCCCTTGTAACTAGGCCTATCCACCTGTCAGAGAGCCCCAGAAACACATCCTAACAACATATACGTATTCCAATGACGTAACATAATACAAAACAACACCAAATGTTGTCTCATAAGCAATATATATCCAGAAAAGAACACCCTTAATGCCAATTGTTCACATCATATAAAATGCATAAAAAGTAAGTCTTATAATTTTTTCCTAGATCACAATTTTTAATACATGGTCATTCCAACAAATAAGGATACTTTATCTTTATTTCTCAATTTTCGGATTTGCCGATCAATAATAGAAACTGGAATCTCTTCATAAGTCAATTTCTCATTTACCTCAATGGTCTCAACTGGAACAGTGAGTGTCAGATCTCCTACTGCTTTCTTCAACACCGACACATGAAACACCGGTTGTACTAATGACATCTCAGGTGGTAGATCAACCTTGTACGCCACCTCACCGATCCTCTGAATGATTTTGTACGGTCCGACATACCTCGGACTCAGTTTCCCTTTCATACCAAATCATATTACCCCTTTCATGGGGAAAACCTTCAAAAATACCCAATCATCTTCTTTGAACTCCAAATCTATACGACAAACAACCGAATAGGATTTCTGACGACTCTGAGCAGCCTTCAACCGCTCCTTAATGATTTTAACTTTTTCCATGGCCTGATGCACAAGGTTTGGCCCTATCAACTCTGCTTCCCCAATTTTGAACCCCCCAATGGGAGATCTACATCTCCTAAAATATAAAACCTCGAACGGTGCCATTTGAATGCTAGCACGATAGCTATTGTTATATGTAAATTTTATGAGTGGTAAATGATCATCCCAACTACCTTTGAAGTCTAGAACAGAAGCACGCAACATACCCTCAAGCATCTGAATAGTCCGCTCTGCCTGCCCGTTAGTCTGCGGGTGAAAGGCTATACTAAGATTCACCAGAGTTCCTAAACCTTGCTAAAATCTCTTCCAAAAATTAGCAGTGAATTCTGCCCCTCGATCAAAAATGATGGAAACTGGGGTGCCATGCAACCTGACTATTTCTTTGATATACAACTGAGTAGACTGCACCGCTGCATCGGTAGACTTAACCGACAAAAAGTGTGATGACTTCGTGAATCGATCCACAATCATCCAAATTTAGTCAAACTTGCGCGAAGTGCGCGGTAATCCTACCACAAAGTTCATATTAATCATTTCCCACTTCCACATTGGAATTTCTATGTTTTGTGCCAACCCACTGGGCCTTTGGTGTTCGGCCTTCACTTGCTGACAATTTGGACATATTTCTACAAAATCCACCACATTCCTCTTCATATCATTCCACCAATAGACTTCCTTAAGATCATGATACATTTTCGTAGAACCTGGGTGCACGGAATACCTAGAAGTGTGAGCTTCAGTCATAAGTATTTCCCGAAGACCATCCATATTTGGAACACAGAGTCGCCCTTGGTACCTTAGTGTACCATCATCCATGCCAAGAGAAAATTCAATGGTCTTATGTTCATGAATCCCCTCTTTCAACTGCACCAACGATAGATCGTTGTACTGCTTCTCTTTGACTTCCACAACAAACGATAATTCAGTCCTATTTTTCACAATTACCCCTCCTTCACTAGAGTCCGCAACACGAACTCCCAAACTACCAATCGGTGAACTTCCTTGGCTAATGGCCTCTGATATGCCTCCAAGTGAGCCAAACTACCCATAGATTTCCGGCTAAGAGCATCCACCACAACATTAGCCTTTCCTGGATGGTATAAAATCTCAATGTCATAATTCTTGAGTAATTCCAGCCATCTTCCCTGCCTCAGATTCAGTTCCTTCTGTTTGAAAATATATTGAAGGCTATTATGGTCCGTGAATATATCCACATGGAGCCCATATAAATAATGATGCCAAATTTTCAATGCAAATACCACCGCCGCAAGTTCTAAATCATGTGTTGGATAGTTCTTTTCATGATGCTTCAGTTTCCTAGAAGCATAAGCTATCACCTTCCCATGTTATATTAATACACATCCAAGACCGATTCTTGAAGCATCATAATATACCACAAATTCATCTATACCCTCTGGTAGAGTCAACATCGGTGCTGTAGTCAATCTTGCTTTCAATTCTCGAAAACTCTTTTCACAAGCATCTCACCATTGGAACTTAATTGCCTTCTGCGTCAATTTTGTCAATGGAGAGGCAAGAGTAGAAAACCCCTCCACAAACTTTCTGTAATATCGAGCTAGGCCTAAGAAACTACGAATCTCTGTTGGAGTTGTAAGTCTCGGCCAATTCTTCACAGCTGAAATTTTCTGAGGATCAACCTTAATTCCCTCACTAGAAACTACATAACCCAAGAATATGACTTACTCAAGCCAAAATTCACACTTTGAGAACTTTGCATATAACTGGTGCTAATATAGGGTTTGCAGAACTACCATGAGATGATCGGCATGGTCTTCTCGACTTTGTGAATATACAAGAATATCGTCTATAAACACTATCACAAAAGAGTAGAGGAACGACTTAAAAACTCGATTCATAAGATCCATGAAGGCTGCTGGGGCATTTGTTAGCCCAAAAGACATCACCAAAAATTCAGAGTGCCCATACCGGGTTCTGAAAGCTGTTTTTGGAATATCCCGCTCCCTGATCTTCAATTGGTGATACCTGGATCTTAAATCAATCTTGGAGAAGTAACTGACACCTTGCAACTGATCAAACAAATCATCTATCCTTGGAAGTGGGTACTAATTCTTGATTGTGACCTTATTAAGTTACTGATAGTCAATACACATTCTCAGTGACCCATATTGCTTTCTTACAAAAAGGACCGGTATGCCCCAAGGCGACACACTTGGCCGGATAAAACCCTTTTCTAACAAATCTCTCAATTGTTCCTTCAGCTCCTTCAATTCTGCCGGTGCCATTATGTAGGGTGGAATAGATATAAGATGCGTGTCTGGCATCACATCAATCCCAAAATCAATCTCCTTTCTGGGGGATCCCAGGGAGTTCATCCGGAAATACTCCCGGAAAATAATTCACAACAGGCACGGACTCAAGTGTAGGTGCCTCAGCATCAGTGTCTGTAACCCGGACCAAATGGTAAATACATCCCTTGTTGATCATCTTTGTGACCTTAAGGTAGGAAATAAACCTACCATTTGGCACTACATCATCGCCCTTCCACTCAATAACTAGCTCATTTGGAAATTCAAACCTAACAGTCCTAGTTCGGCAATTAAGCTTGGAAAAACAAGAATAAATCCAATCCATCCCCATTATCACATCAAAAGCTACCATTCTCAATTCAATAAGATCAGCCACGGTGTCTCGACCACAAAATGTGACAACACAATCCCTATAAACTCGCGCGGCCAAAATAGACTCACCAACCGGAGTAGATATAGAGAATGGCTCATAAAGCTGTTCTGGTTCTATCCCAAATTCCGTAGCAACATAAGAAGTGACATATGACAAAGTGGAATCGGGATCAATAAGAGCATATACATCATGCGTTTGGACAGTCAATATACCTGTGACAACAACTGGAGAAGACTCTGATTCCCGACATGTCTGCATAGCATAAAATATACTGGCTCCTCCCGAATTTTGTGCACCACCTCTAGCTGCACCACGCCCTGCGGGTGCTGGGGTGCCTCGAGCTGGAGGTGCTGTGGATGTAGTAGCTGCAGAATTAGCTGGTTGTGCCGCGCCTCTGCCCATATTTCTGCGGGACCAGCGGCAATCTCTCTGAATGTGACCCCGCATCCCACACCCATAGCATACTGGTAGGTCCATGAAACAGGACCCAAAATGCATCCTCCCACACTTAGGGCATGGAAGCCTCTACTACTAAAACCTTCTGTCGGGCTGACCCTGCTGGTGGGGTCCCCTGTTGCCCTGCCTGGGTCCGGATGATTGTGCACCCATCGAAGATTGGGCGAATGATTGGGATGGTCCTGATGACGCTCCCCTGAATACCGACCTACCACCACTATCACCGGAAGAACCACCAAAGTTGCCCACGAACCGGGCCTGGCTACTACTCAGACGCTCCATTCTATTCTTCAATTTGCGAGTCTCTGTGGCTTGAGCAAATGCCACCATCATACCATAGTTCATATCGGAATTTAAGGTAGTTGTAGAGGCCTCACTGATAACCAAGGGGCTAAGGCCCTGTACAAATCGGCGTACTCTAGCCTCCATAGTGGGCAACATGTGAATAGCATACTTGGACAGGCGTGCAAACTCCATATGGTACTCATACACAATCATACTACCCTGCTTCAGGCTTTCAAACTCAGGGCACGAGCTGCCTTAGTTTCGGAAAGCAAGAAATGATCCATAAAGGCATCTGTGAACTCACCCCACCTTGCTGGAGGGCTTCCCTCCTCACGGGATTCCTCCCACAACTCAAACCAAGAATAGGCCACCCCTTTCAGGCAGTAAGAGGCTAACTCTACTCCCTCCGTCTCTGTAGCATGCATAACCCGAAGATTTTTTTGCATCTCATCAATGAAGTCCTAGGGGACCTCATCGGGATCATTACCCGTAAACACTGGAGGATCTAACTGAAGAAACTTATTCACCCTGGAACTAGCGGATTCTCCTGGATGACTGGAAGGAGTAGGCCCAACACTCGATCTCTGGGCCTGAGAAGCCACTATCTGTGTCAACATTTGTGTGGCTCCGCTAATATTAATATCAGACACACCAGAATCGAAAACGGGAGCTGGAGATGGAACTAGAATATCAGTTGGAGGAACTATTGCACCTTTGTAGGTGTAGGGACAGGTGTGGTCTGATCAGTTGTAGTAGAGTCAGGCAGTGTAGTAACTGAAGGAATATTCTCACTCCTCAGGTGCTCACACACATCATCAATTATAGGGTCAACTGTCACTCCTGGGGTGACATTGGCTCTTTGGCCAGTTTTTGCCTTCTTCTTAGGTGTCGTGTACTAAACATTAGAGCAATGCATGTGTTAAAGGAGGAATAGTCATACAACCAGCTTTATCACACGATAGAGAACATGAAAGAAGGGTATTATTCCTAAATGTCCATGTAGCATCCTAATTATAGATGTGGTTGACAACACACCGATAACAAGGAATCTACTAGACACGGCTCCGAGACATCCTAGGACACTTTAAAAGCTTAGGCTCTAATACAAAGTTTGTCACGCCCTAAAATCGAGGAGCGCGACCCGCGCTCAACCGAGTGTACCCGACCGAGCAAGCATGTTAGATTCCTTCTACCCAAACTCATTCATGAATAAAGAGAATATATGTTTTCCTTAATTAAACAATAAAGTGGTCATGTCTGCAATTACCAATTTCTTACCATAATTTTCACAATTTTTAAAGTCTCAAATGGACAAGTAATAAAACCACAACATAGCATAGTTTGTCTTTCCCAGAACCAATAGTCAACCCACACTATGTCTACGGAGCCTCTATAGATAAAGTATAGTACAATGATAATGCCGGCAAAAAAGCCCTGGCTATACCTCAACCATAATACATAAAGAACAAAAGATACATGACCACGGGATGAAGTGGGGCTCACCATGTCCGCTGGGAAGAAGGTGTACTGCTATCACTGATCAATGTCTCCTGCTGTGGAACCACCTGCATCCATTTAAAGATGCAGCGCCCCCGAAAAAAGGGACGTTAGTACCTTCGAATAGTACTTGTATGAAAACTAAACACCAATTTAAGAATTTAGGAATACAAGATAATTTTGATGAAATAGTACGACAATAGAATAATATAGATAACCGTCTCAATCATAGCAAGCTTATTAAAAGCTATCAACAACATTTATAGGATTTAAGATGAGATCCTTTATAACCATCTTCACACAAAGTGGCCCCGCCACCTCACCCGATGTATGCAGGTGGAGGTGTACATGCAATACCATAACTCTAATCAAACGGCCCTGCCGCCTCACCCCAATGTATGCAGATGGATGTATAACTATAGTACCAAGCACCTACACAAAGAGGCTATGCCGCCTCACCCCAACGTATACCGGTAGAGGTGCAGTCCGACAACACCATAATCCCTACACAAAGCGGTCATGCCGCCTCACCCCAATATATATATGTGGGTGGAGGTGTATCACAATCACAATCTCTATACCATAATCCCCACACAAAGCGGTCATGCCGCCTCACCCCGATGTATGTGGGCGGAGGTGTATCACAATCACAATCTCTATATAACTTGGCATAATAACTTTCACATAGATCATGACTAGAAATTATAACATGCGGATACATAATCCATAGTTTGGGACACATCCTCAATTTATAATGCAATATGATAAGAGAATTTGAAACACGAATTGAACATATATCTTCATCACAAAACTTATCGAAATAATCCAATTATAATCAACATCTCAGAACTTACAAGGATATTGGGAATTCCAACTATTAAAGAAGAGTTTAGCCAACATACTTCACTTGAGCTTCCTTACACTCTAAATGCTCCGGAATTCTTAGCAACTTCAATCTATTTAAGAAATATAATAAATTGAACCAAAATTAGGAAGCTGATCATGGTTCGAGCTCATTTGAGCATTTTATCAAACACTAGGTGTGCATTACGGTTTCAAGGCCCTTTTTATGGATAATTCCATCATCCCACAACCCAATATTTACCATGCCTAGTTCAACAATCTTCCTACACCCCTTGATATCACATGCATGTAAATAAACAACCCTACTGCCCTGAAATTATCTTGCTAATTATCCAATCTTACACAAAATTCGAAACTGAGGGTTAGGGTGTAAAATCTTACCTCTAGGATGAAGACCTAGTGAGTTTTCCCTTCTTAATTTTCCAAAACCTGGGCAAGAATTGAAGGACAAATATTGGAGAACACCTTCTCACTCTAGGACACCCTCTCTCACTCTAAAATGTCAGATAATAGCTCAAACATGACCCAGAGAGTGTATTTAACGAAATTGGGTCGGGTTTTAAAAAACCAAAAATGGAGCTCCGAAACAAGGTATGCGATCGCATAACCGATATGCAGACCGCATATCGGTCGTATAGTTGGTTATAAAATAGCCAAAAGAACTGTCTGTGTTTGCGGTCACTATGGGGTCTGCATAACTGTTATGCGGTCGCATAATGCACTGCATAACACTGCATAGTTGCTTCCAACTGACCCAATTAACTGCCTCACTCTGCGGCCATTATGTGGTCCGTAGACTGGTTCTGCGGTCGCATAATGGACCGCAAAAATGCACTTTTTCGCCAAATAATTTTCTTTACTTTTCGGTGCATTGTTCAACCGAAAAAGACTGAGCCACGGTGAGCTTGTGATCTGCAAAGAATTTCTACAATCCTCAAACACGTAAGCCTAGTCCCACACCATGAAACATTATTTTCTTTGCAAACTTTACCGGGCTTTAAACTTAAGTACTTTGAAATTTTTCGGGGTGTTACATTCTCCTCTGCTTTGGATCATTCGTCCTCGAATGAGGGTAAAATTCCGTCATTAGCATCTTATGCAACTCAGTGTGTTTCATACTACTTTCCAGCAGCCCCAAATTTGACTAACTCCCAAAATTTCCAAATATTTTGCCAGAGTTTCCCTTGTAACTAGGCCTATCCACCTGTCAGAGAGCCCCAGAAACACATCCTAACAACATATATGTATTCCAACGACGTAACATAATACAAAACAACACCAAATGTTGTCTCATAATAAATATATATCCAGAAAGGAACACCCTTAATGCCAATTGTTCACATGATATAAAATTCATAAAAAGTAAGTTTTATAATTTTTTCCTAGAGCACAATTTCAAAATCATGGTCATTCAAAAAGATAAGGATACTTGTTCTTCATTTCTTCCTCGGTCTCCTAAGTAACCTCTTCAACCTGTTGGTTTCGCCACAGCACTTTCACGGAGGCATTTTATTTATTTCTCAATTTTTGGACTTGCCGATAAATACTAGAAACCAGAATCTCTTCGTAAGCCAATTTCTCATTTACCTCAATGGTCTCAACCGGAACAATGAGTGTTGGATCTTCAAATTCTTTCTTCAACATTATTACATGAAACACCGGGTTTACTAATGACATCTCAGGTGGTAGCTCAACCCTGTACACCACCTCACCGATCCTCTGAATGCTTTTGTAAGGTCCGACATACCTCGGACTCAATTTCCCTTTCGTATCAAATAGCATTACCCCTTTCATGGGGGGAAACTTTCAAGAATACCCAATCAGCTTATTTGCACTCCAAATCCCTACGACGAACATTCGAATAGAATTTCTGACGACTCTGAGCAGTTTTTCAACCGCTCCTTGATGATTTTTACTTTTTCCATGGCTTGATGCACGAGGTCTGTCCCTATAAACTATGCTTCCCCAATTTCAAACCACCCAATGGGAGATCTACATCTCCTACCATATAAAGTTCGAACGGTGCCATTTGAATGCTAGCATGATAGCTATTGTTATATGCAAATTATATGAGTGGTAGATGATCATCCCTGCTACCTTTGAAGTCTAGAACGCAAGCACGCAACATATCCTCAATCGTCTGAATAGTCCACTCTGCCTGCCCGTTAGTCTGCGAGTGAAAGGCTATACTAAGATTCACCTGAGTGCCCAACCTTGCTGAAATTTCTTCCAAAAATTAGCAGTTCAGAAATGATGGAAACTGGGGTGCCATGCAACCTGACTATTTCTTTGACATAAAACTGAGCATACTGCCCCGCTATGTCGGTAGACTTAACCGGCAAAAAGTGTGATGACTTCGTGAGTCAATCCACAATCACCAAAATTGAGTCAAACTTGCGCGAAGTATGCGGTAATCCTACCACAAAGTCCATATTAATCATTTCACACTTCCACATTGGAATTTCTATGTTTTGTGCCAACCCACCGGGCCTTTGGTGTTCGGCCTTCACTTGCTGACTATTTGGACATCTTGCCACAAAATCAGCCACATTCCTCTTCATATCATTCCACCAATAGACTTCCTTAAGATCATGATACATTTTCGTAGAACCTAGGTGCACAGAATACCTAGAAATATGAGCTTCAGTCATAATTCTTTCCTGAAGACCATCCATATTTGGAACACAGAGTCGCCTTTGGTACCTTAGTGTACCAGCATTCATGCCAAAAGAAAATGCAATGGTCTTATGTTTGTGAATCCCCTCTTTCAAATGCACCAACGATAGATCATTGCATTGCTTCTCTTTGACTTCCACAACAAGTGATGATTCAGTCCTATTTTGCACAATTACCCCTCCTTCACTAGAGTCCGCAAGACAAACTCCCAAACTAGCGAATCGGTGAACTTCCTTGGCTAATGGCCTCTGATATGCCTCCAAGTGAACCAAACTGCCCATAGATTTCTGGCTAAGAGCATCCGCCACAACATTAGCCTTCCCCGGATGGTATACAATATCAATGTCATAATCCTTGAGTAAAAGATGTCGCCCCTATTGAGTATAAAATATCAATGTCTCCCCTATTGGAGATATCCCGTGTCTATACTCCAAAAGTGCTTGAGTGATCTATCCCGTGTCGCCCCTATTGGAGATATCCAAGTTACAGAAGACCTATCATACGATAAAATTCCGGTAGCCATCTTAGATCGACAAGTCCGTAAGCTGCGAACCAGAGAATTGGCTTCCGTTAAGGTACTATGGAGGAACAAAAGTAAGTAGGAGATGATGTGGGAAGCTGAAGAGGACATGAAATCTAAGTAGGAGATGATGTGGGAAGCTGAAGAGGACATGAAATCTAGGTACCCCCATATATTCCCTACTATGGAATGCAACAATGCAACTATCATCATGGGCCACGATTCAACATTCGAGTACGAATGTTCCGAAGGTGGGATGATGTTACACCCCACACTTAAATAAAGTATGGTAAGTGCGGATCTTTGCGCGGCCAATCAGCTGGAGACATGTTTGAAGTAAGAAAGCGGTCACACATTTCATTGGGTCTGCAACGTGTGTCTCACCGACCGTAAACACTGGAGCGGGGCAACCCATTTTTTATGTGGAAGTGGCGTGAGTTCCTATGCTTGGTAACAATATTAAAAAGGCAGTGAGGCTCTTTCTCTTTCATTCCATAATTATCATCAGAACAAGTCCTCTTAAAATACTCTCAACGCCTCTTTAGAATTTCCTAGCAAACTAAGGCACAGTAGATGCTGAATCTGGATTTAGCAAGATTTAACTCGAAGATCTTGGAGTCATAGCCGTGTCAATTATCATCTAGTGGAATCGATTCTGAAGATTCATTAGAGGCGAGGCAAACCACCATAGTGTGTAATTAGATCTCCAACAAGGTATGTAAGGCAACCTTCTTTCTTGGCATAAATTAGTGTGAGTCTCTCCTTCTTTCTAATTGACTCTTGTACTGTAAAGTTTAGTAGTTCTAACTCATCTCAATGATGATTATCCCTGTTCCTATGCAATGTTGCTAGTAGCACGTCTTTCAGAAGTCTACATTATTTCCAGCTGGTATCTTATAGTCGAAAAGTATGATTTTTCTTTTGATACCCATTTTTGCCCTCATCGTTTACAAATATCATTTTTTGCATCATCACCAAGTGACAGGAGCCATATAAGTATTTTCTATAATTTTTCATAATTCTTTAAGCCTTTGAAATTTATTTTCTTGCAATACTGTTCAAATATTTACTAATTACCCTTCCAAATTATTTTGTGATGACTTAATCATCAAATTTTATTATTTACTCCCACATATATGTTTTATAAATTCATAATGTTAAGCTATTATTTCCTAGTATTTTACCGCATAAATAATACTTTTACTATTTATTAATTATTTATATAAATTATTTTAAATAATATTTGCATATTTAATTTCATAGACCTATCCTAAGCCAACTTTCGGATCCAAATACCAACACATACCTCAAAAAACCTTTGCACAATCCCCCTAGCCCAAAACCAAATAACCCCTTTAATTATAACCCGGTCGAGACCCGTTCTACGACCCGCCCCGCTTCTCCTCTAATACTGGTTGTTGATCTTAAATGCTCAAATGATCAGCGACCCAATGCCATTCTGCAATTTTAATTACCCTGGGTCCAAACCCTAACACCCAGTCTTCTGAGACAGGCGCCCCAAATCCTCTAAACCCTCATCTTCTCTCTTCTGCAGAACCTAACCGCATCTCCCTTAAATCCCTCTCCTTATCCCGTTGATAATATGATTCCATCATTATTTGCTTACCACATCTATGTTTCTCCGCTACTGGTCATACATTTATGGTATTACAAAAGTACTTGCCCGATTTTGGCAAGTACCATCTCAAGTTCAGACTTCAATCGACTTCAATCTTGGAGATTTGCACAATATTTCATCCATATACATGAAAGAAGGACTGATTCATTATACCAGTTGGCCGATCTTAAGCACTGAACCCTAATTAGGGTTTGGAGTTTGATTTCTTTCCTTTCTGGTTACTTTACTAATTGCATGTGTTTTTTTCTTCTTTCCTTATTTACGCTTGATTAATTCTCCTTCCTTGTTTACTCGTTTGATGTAACTACTCTATAAACCCCTTTCCCCACTTCCACTTTAAATCCTAATGAATACTGCAATGATTACCACATAAAACTACTGCTAGTGCTCTCTCTCACTCTCACTCATACTATTTTTTATTTTGAAACCTTCCCCAAGCAATTCGATTTTTTCCCTTTCTAAGTGTGAGCACTACTTGGGGTTCACTTGAAACCCTTGGGAACTCTAATGCACTGGGATTTTGGGGTTTTGCTGTTCTTTGCTATTGACGATTGGAATATTACTAGGACTGCTTCTTTTTACTTGTTTGTTTGTTCATCTACAACTGGTAAGTGGCTTTGGCCCTTTAAATTTCATTCTCTTTCATTTATATTCATGATCTGTACATTTGTGCCACTTAAACCTTTGTGAGCCAATATGCTACTATATTACCCTACTATTTCATGGCTCTGAACTTGCCTAATTTCTACCTTCGATTTATGCATATGGTATTTGATCAATATGAATGATTCTCACAACCTCGAACATGTCTATCATGGTGTGTTTTTATGTGTCTTAATGTTTATACCTGCTGCTCGTCCTGAGATGATATCCCTACTTTATTCTTCATTCTCTTGATAGACTAATTCATGTGCTCTAGTTCCCATTGGACAATTCCTGTGTAACTTAATACTCTACTAAAGTCAGTTCTCAACTTTGTTAGCCAAAATGTGTTACCCTGCTAATTGTAACTTTAATGTGTGTTCCATGCCTAGTTTAATGCTATGTTGTTTACTCCCATCTATGGCTTACAAGGTAAAAACTACAATATCGAGCCTTTTCTCCTATGTGTGGTCTGATAATCCAGTTCTTGAGGTATCCTTGCATACTATGAGTTCTGGTGTTGTTTAAGTTTTTGTATTATGATAGGTGTTTTGCATGTTCGAGTTTCTTCATGTTCAATTAATGATTATTTGTAGACCATATCCACCAACCTGTTTGGTTATCCCATTTTTATTAGGTTCTCATTCTAGACATCTTCATGTGAAGACTGTACTCTATTGGTTTCCTGTCTATGATTCTACTGAACTCTCATGTCTGAAGTTCTCTATGCTAATTCTGGACTATGCTTTGCTTTGAAACTTTACTTGAAGTAGTGTGTTATCCTATGATGGTCAATCATGTCACCTTAGCTTCTGAAGAATGCAAGCATGAACCTAACATTTGTATACCTTATGAACTTGTCAATATGCTTTAGACAGAACTGATGTAAGTTATGGCACTGAGAATTCAATGTATAGACTTCAAAAGTTGTTTAATTAATCCCATGTATAGTTTGTTACTCGTGTGGTTAAGTTTTGCATTGTTGGGTAAGTTAGTCCCCCCTTCAAGCCTGGTATGGGTCCGTGTCTAAGTGTGAGTCATGCAACTGAGACACACTAATGTTTTGGGGTGTACGTAGATCTGGGTTTGCTATATTTGCGAATAATGAGCTTATTGAAGGCCTTGGCGTTGATGGGTTATTCTCCCTTGGGCCTACTCTATTTAATGGGCCTGTATTCATTTTAGTTGTAATATTTGACCATGTATTCTTTATTTTAGGCCTGTAATGATTTGTAAACATCCAATTGTGGTGTTAGTGAATCTTGGGAAACGATTGTATTTTATTCTTGCATAAAAGGGTAGAAAACATGCCTATAGGGTCTAAGTGCTTTATTTGATATCTTGCTCAACATTTCCTATTCCTGTACACTATTAGAAAACATGCCCATAAGAATCTAAGTGCTTCACTTCTATTCGATATTAGATAGTACGCCTGTAGGATTCAAACATCACTGGTTATCTTCTCAATTTGCTCTAATGTTATGTGTTAGATATCATGCCTATAGGATATAACAACAGGTGTTTTTACTAACTCTCATCTAGGTACCATGTTTATAGGGATTCAACTAATTAATCAATCAATTGCACACTGCTCATCTAGATATCATGACTCTATGACCTTAAATAACTAAGTAATTACTTTGTTTCTTCATTATATTGATACACTTAGATGACATGCCTATAAGGATAAAGTATCATAAAATCAATTTCAATTGTCAAATGTTAGAAATCCTACCTATAATATATTGTTAATCGTCTTAGAAAGCATGCCTATAAATCAACGTCGTTAATCTTGGGCTTTACAGTATTATTGCCTCGTTGCACGAACAATATAGATGCCATGCCTATATGTAAGTAATATTTTTAATCTGCAAATCTGTTAGCCTAAAACTGCAATGGTACAAGTACAATGCTGGAAATCAGAATCACCTAGAAACCATGCCTATACGACTTAACGGCTATAATGCTTTTTAATCCTAAAATTGTCTACTGCTTAATCTGCCCATGTGTATTTGTTGTTTATATGTAGAGGCTAACTTGAGCCCTTCATGTTCTTTATGTGAAGTCCAATATGTTTTGAATGTACGCCCGTTTTATCATTTTTGAGCATCCTAAGTAGAGTCTAGAACCACCCAAATAGTAGGTCCAAAGACTCCTGGACTATAGGCATGGGATGGGTAGTGCACCCGTAGGACACGACCTAGAATTGAATTAATGCGCCTTTAAGTAAACAACTTTAACTTAGTAATCGGGTAGCAGGAGATGATCCTCTGTGCTTGCTAAATAATATGAGAAACCCCTACCTCAAGGGAGTTGCGAAGTATTACTTATGTTGCTCTGGGTGACCCTTTAGGCTAAAAAACTTGGGACCCCCCTTCTTTATATGTGTATTATTCACACATAGTCGTCAAATATAGAATAATTAAGTTGTATCTTGCAACCTCTAAAGACTTGTACTGATTATCTATATAGTCTAATTATTGCCCAATTTTCTTTGCATGTGTTCATAATAGAACTTTTAAATTCCTTGTCTTCCCCTCACTTATGTGATCACTTAGGACTATTGTAATCCGAAAATCCCGCAAAGTTTAAACTCCTGCTGGGACCCACATTTATGGACCTCGAAGAGTGCCTAACACCTTCTCTTTGAGGTAATTTGATCCCTTACATGATCTTTGGTGACGTAGACTAGTTAAACATAGTTATTTGCGAATAGGTGCCCTAACGCACCCCAAAATTATTTGGTGGTGACTCTTCTCTTTTAATACCTCCATTTAAAAGAGTTGTCACATGTCGAAACCCGCTTTCGAGAGAAAAAGGGGCACGACAGCATGGCGACTCCGCTAGGGATTTACACTTAGGATAGTACCATAACGAAGTTGACTTATGTGTATTATTTGATGACATGTACATCCTTTCCCCTATTTGTTTAAATTGGTATGACATATCCCCTCCCCTTATTTCCATTTATTTGCTCTGACATGAACATCATTCCCTCCGTTGCTTTCATCTTGTTTATGACTGCTACATCATGTCTCTCTCGGCCCTATCTCCTTATTTGCTTCCTCTAATTACATTCTCGCATATTTTCATGAGTTAAACTTACTTTTCTCTTCCGTCTTTCCCTTTTTCATTTTTCTCCCGTTTATATTGTTTACTGTTTTTATGCACTTTCATCATGTAAATATTTGGGAAAGTGTTACTATCTTTGCATAAAGCATGATCCCACATCATACTCCACTTGTGCTTATTATCAACATAGCGGCGCTTTATGAGTGTCCGTATTTTCGTAAAAAATATCCTTTTAAACTACAAAGGATTATTTGCACTTGACTAGTCGATCAACGGTGCAGTGGACGGTCCCGTGCCTTTCCCTCTCGAGTTGTTCACTTGAGAGTACCAGTCTAGTCCTTTCTAGAAACCTCACTCTGATTTGAAATGTACATGCATCATACTAAATCTAATACGGATTGAGATGTCATTGACGTATCAACCCGATTAGCTGAATCTTGTCCAAAGTCAAATGAGATTTCCATAATCACAAAGGACACCATCGTATTATGTGCATTACTTGGAAAAACATGTCAACATGCTGATTATTATTGCGTAAATATTCGAATCTGGAGGGGAAAGTGCTTACTTTTATTTATTTGCAATAAATGAAGCCTGGTGGAATAACCTTGCACCATGTGACAACAATCATGTGAGGAGGGTATTGGGTAACCTACAATCTTTTCTGAATATGCAACCAAACAGGGAACTGATCGAGGCTACTACCATGTTCTGGGTTGAGAAGAGAGTCATTTTCGATTTAGCAATATAGAAATGACTCCTCTATTAGAAGAAATAGGGGGTTTCACCAAGTTACCATGGGATACTCCAGGATTATTGGTTCCAGAAAATTGCACTCCACGCGGTTTTCTGAAAATGTTGGGTTTTAACAAGAATGATATACTGGTCTGTCTGAAGAAATCGTACATCCCCTTTGAATTTCTCGATGAGCATTATAGGCATAGCAAATCATACTGCATTCATCATGAGGAGCTAGCCATTACCTCGTGCATTGCTCTAGTTTTCCTTATATGGCACCTAGGAAGAAAGCAAGAACTGGAAAAGAACCAATGCCACCCCAGGAGTGGCAGTTGATTCTGTACCTGATGATGCAGGTGAGCACCCGAGGGGTTAGGATATTCCCCCAGCTACGACACTGCTAGATTCTACTACTCCTGCTTTGACTACAATAATCCCAACTCCTACCGAGGGTGTAGTTCTTCAACCTCCTGCCCCAGCATCCAGTCCCGGTGTCTTTGATGGGGATCTTAGGGGATCCAAATATATATTGACTCGGATTGTGGCTTCCCAGGCCCAGAGATCGAATGTTGCACCTAATTCTTCATGTTAGCCAGGGGATTCCGCTAGTTCCAGGGTGAACATATTTCTTCAGTTGGATCTTCCAGTGTTCACACGTACTGATCCTGAGGAGGACCGATAGGACTTTACTGATGAGATGCACAAGACCCTCCAAGTTATGCGTGCAACTAAGAAATAGGTAGCGGAGTTGGACTCCTACCTCCTGAAAGGGGTGGCATTTTCCTGGTTTGAGTTGTGGGATGACTCTCGTGAGCAGGAGATCCCTTCGGTGAGGTGGAGTGAGTTTGTCGACACCTTCATTGACCATTGCTTGCCTGCCGACACTAAGGCGGCCCGTGACACTAAGTTTGAGAGTCTGAAGCAGGGTAGCGTAAGTATGTGAGAGTACCATATGTGGTTCACGCACTTGTCCAAGTATGCCATTTGCGTGTTTTCCACTATGGAGGCAAGAGTGCGCCGGTTTGTGCATGGCCTCAGCCCCATGGTTATCATTAAGGCTGCTACAGCTGCCTTGAATTCTAATACAAACCAAGGGATGGTGGTGGTGGTTGCTCAAGCCACGGAGACCCACAAATTGAAGAATGTAATGGAGGGTCATCAGGGCCATCCCGGTCCTTTACTTAGTCTTTGGTCAGTGCATAGCCAGCACGCCCCAGTCAATAGCAGCAGAGTTGTTTCAGGACCAGTTAGGGCAATAGGGGATCGTACCAGTATGGTCAGCCTGGAGGGAGATTCCAGCAGTAGGGGAGGCCCCCATGCCTTAGTTATAGGAAGATACATTTTGGGGCCTGCTTCATAGACTAGCCCATTTTCTACGTGTGCGGTATCAGGGGTCAGAGTGTGGGCAGGGGTATGGCACAGCCATATAGTTTTGTAGCCACTACATCCGCAGCACCTTCTCCGGTTCGAGGCACTCCAGCACTCGCAGAGCATGGTGCAGTTAGGGGTGGTGCACAGAGTTCAGGAGGACCCAACCGTTTCTATGTTACGAGGGGTCACCCGAGTTTTGAGGCTTCTACAGATGTTGTCACAGGTATATTGACTTTGTAATCTCATGATGTATATGCCCTTATTTATCCCAATTCCTTTTTGTCATATGTCACTCCCTATGTTGCTATGGAACTTGGGATAGAACCGAAATAGCTTCATGAGTCGTTCTCTGTATCTACTCCAGTTGGTGAGTCTATTGTAGCCATGCGGGTTTATAGGATTGTGTCATCACGATGCATAGTTGGGACATCATGGCTGATCTCATTGAATTAAGAATGGTCGATTTTGATGTAGTAATGGGGATGGATTGGCTTTATTCATGTTTTGCCAAGCTTGATTGTCGAACTAGGACCGCTAGGTTTGAATTCCCAAATGAGCCAGTTGTTGAATGGAATGGGGATGATATAGTGACGAAGGGTAGGTTTATCTTAAGGCCACGAAGATGATCAACAAAGGGTGTATTTACCATTTGGATTGGGTTACAGACACCGATGTTGAGGTTCCTAAACTTGAGTCTGTGGCAGTGGTGAATGTATTTCCAGAGGTATTTCTTGATGTCCTATTGGGATCCCACAGATAGGAAGATTGATTTTGGAATTGATGTGATGCTAGGCACGCAACTTATATCTATTCGACCCTACATAATGGCACCGACAGAATTTAAGGAGCTAACAGAGCAGTTGAAGGACTTGTTAGAGAAGGGTTTCATCCCACCGAATATGTCGCCTTGGGGTGCACCAGTTCTCATTGTAATGAAGAAAGATGGGTCACTGAGAATGTGTATTGACTATCGGCAACTCAACAAGGTCATAATTAAGAATAAATACCCACTGCCAAGGATAGATAACTTGTTTCACCATTTACAGGGTGCCAAGTATTTCTCCAATATTGACCTAAGATCAGGGTACCACCAATTGAAGATCAGGGAAAAGGATATTGCGAAAACAACTCTCAGGACTCGATATGGGCACTTCGAATTTCCGGTAATGTCTTTTGGGCTAACGAATGCCCCGCCAACTTTCATGGATCTTATGAATCGAGTCTTCAAGCCTTTTATTGAATCCTTTGTGATAATATTCATTGACGATATTCTTGTATATTAACAAAGTCGAGAGGACCATGCCAATCATCTCAAGCCAGTTCTGCAGACTCTATTAGCACAAGTTGTATGCGAAGTTTTTGAAGTGTGAATTTTGGCTTGAATATGTCATATTTTTGGGTCATGTCATCTCAAGACAAGGAATTAAGGTTGATCCGCAGAAGATCGCACTTGTGAAGAATTGGCCGAGGACTACAATACCAATAAAGATTTGCAGATTCTTGGGTTTAGCTGGGTATTATAGAAAGTTTGTGTAGGGGTTCTTTACTCTTGCCTCCCCATTGACTAAATTGATGTAGAAGGTAGTTTAGTTCCAATGGTGCTTGTGAAAAGAGCTTCCAGGAGTTGAAATCAAGATTGACTACAACACCGGTGTTGACCCCTACCAGAAGGTACATATGGGTTTGTGGTATATTGTGATGCTTCAAGAATCGGACTATGGTATGTATTGATGCAACATGGCAAGGTGATCGCTTACACTTCTAGGCAGCTCAAAAATCATGAGAAGAACTATCCAACACATGACTTAGAGCTCGCGGC
>AWOL01S0012766.1:0-48141 GCA_000715115.1 Nicotiana otophora | reverse complement strand
AGAAAGTTTGTGTAGGGGTTCTCTACTCTTGCCTCCCCATTGACTAAATTGATGTAGAAGGTAGTTTAGTTCCAATGGTGCTTGTGAAAAGAGCTTCCAGGAGTTGAAATCAAGATTGACTACAACACCGGTGTTGACCCCTACCAGAAGGTACATATGGGTTTGTGGTATATTGTGATGCTTCAAGAATCGGACTATGGTATGTATTGATGCAACATGGCAAGGTGATCGCTTACACTTCTAGGCAGCTCAAAAATCATGAGAAGAACTATCCAACACATGACTTAGAGCTCGCGGCAGTGGTTTTTGCATTGAAGATATGGCATCATTATTTGTATGGGGTCCATGTGGATATATTCATGCACCATAAGAGACTTCAATATATTTTCAAACAGAAGGAATAGAATATAAGGCAAAGAAGATGGCTTGAGTTACTCAAGGACTATGACACCGATATTCTATATCATCCGGGGAAGGCAAATGTCGTGGAGGATGATCTTAGCCAAATATCCATGGGTAGTTTGGCTCACTTAGAGACACATCAAAGGTCGTTGTCCAAGGAAATTCACCGNTGAATTCCCAAATGAGCCAGTTGTTGAATGGAATGGGGATGATATAGTGACGAAGGGTAGGTTTATCTTAAGGCCACGAAGATGATCAACAAAGGGTGTATTTACCATTTGGATTGGGTTACAGACACCGATGTTGAGGTTCCTAAACTTGAGTCTGTGGCAGTGGTGAATGTATTTCCAGAGGTATTTCTTGATGTCCTATTGGGATCCCACAGATAGGAAGATTGATTTTGGAATTGATGTGATGCTAGGCACGCAACTTATATCTATTCGACCCTACATAATGGCACCGACAGAATTTAAGGAGCTAACAGAGCAGTTGAAGGACTTGTTAGAGAAGGGTTTCATCCCACCGAATATGTCGCCTTGGGGTGCACCAGTTCTCATTGTAATGAAGAAAGATGGGTCACTGAGAATGTGTATTGACTATCGGCAACTCAACAAGGTCATAATTAAGAATAAATACCCACTGCCAAGGATAGATAACTTGTTTCACCATTTACAGGGTGCCAAGTATTTCTCCAATATTGACCTAAGATCAGGGTACCACCAATTGAAGATCAGGGAAAAGGATATTGCGAAAACAACTCTCAGGACTCGATATGGGCACTTCGAATTTCCGGTAATGTCTTTTGGGCTAACGAATGCCCCGCCAACTTTCATGGATCTTATGAATCGAGTCTTCAAGCCTTTTATTGAATCCTTTGTGATAATATTCATTGACGATATTCTTGTATATTAACAAAGTCGAGAGGACCATGCCAATCATCTCAAGCCAGTTCTGCAGACTCTATTAGCACAAGTTGTATGCGAAGTTTTTGAAGTGTGAATTTTGGCTTGAATATGTCATATTTTTGGGTCATGTCATCTCAAGACAAGGAATTAAGGTTGATCCGCAGAAGATCGCACTTGTGAAGAATTGGCCGAGGACTACAATACCAATAAAGATTTGCAGATTCTTGGGTTTAGCTGGGTATTATAGAAAGTTTGTGTAGGGGTTCTTTACTCTTGCCTCCCCATTGACTAAATTGATGTAGAAGGTAGTTTAGTTCCAATGGTGCTTGTGAAAAGAGCTTCCAGGAGTTGAAATCAAGATTGACTACAACACCGGTGTTGACCCCTACCAGAAGGTACATATGGGTTTGTGGTATATTGTGATGCTTCAAGAATCGGACTATGGTATGTATTGATGCAACATGGCAAGGTGATCGCTTACACTTCTAGGCAGCTCAAAAATCATGAGAAGAACTATCCAACACATGACTTAGAGCTCGCGGCAGTGGTTTTTGCATTGAAGATATGGCATCATTATTTGTATGGGGTCCATGTGGATATATTCATGCACCATAAGAGACTTCAATATATTTTCAAACAGAAGGAATAGAATATAAGGCAAAGAAGATGGCTTGAGTTACTCAAGGACTATGACACCGATATTCTATATCATCCGGGGAAGGCAAATGTCGTGGAGGATGATCTTAGCCAAATATCCATGGGTAGTTTGGCTCACTTAGAGACACATCAAAGGTCGTTGTCCAAGGAAATTCACCGGTTGGCTAGTTTTGGAGTTCGTCTTGCGGACTCTAATGAAGTAGGAGTAATTGTGCAAAATATGGCTGAATCATCGCTTGTTGTGGAAGTCAAGGAGAAGCAGTATGCGATCCGTTGTTGGTACAGTTGAAGGAGTGAATTCATAAACATAAGACCATGGTTTTTCTCTGAGCATGGAGGATTGTATACTAAGGTACCAAGGGCGATTATGTGTTCCTGATGTAGATGGTCTTTGGGAAAGAATCATTATCGAGGCTCACACTTCCAGGTATTTCGTGCATCCAGGCTGTACAAAGATTTACCATGATCTTAAGGAAGTCTACTAGTGGAACGATATAACGATGAATGTAGTGGACTTTATGGCATGATGTCCACATTGTCAACAAGCAAAGGCCGAACAGCAAACATCCGGTGGGTTGGCACAGAACATAGAAATACCGATGTGGAAATGGGAGATGATCAATATGGAATTTGTGGTAGGACTACCTCGCACGCCTTACAAGTTCGACTAGATTTTGGTGATTATGGACCGACTCACAAAATCAGCACACTTCTTACTTGTTAAGGCTACTAAGATTGCGAACCAGTATGCTCAGTTGTATGTATAGGAAATAGTCAGGTTGCATGGACCTCTAGTTTCTATTATCTCCGATCGAAGAGCACATTTCACAGCTAACCTTTGGAGGAAATTTCAGCAAGGTTTGGGGTACTCAAGTGAATCTTAGTACACTTTTCCATCCACAGACCGACGAGCATGTAGAGCGGACCATTCAGATGCTTGAGGGTATGTTGCGCGCTTGTGTTCTCGACTTTAAGTAGCTGAGATGATGACTTGCCACTCATAGAATTTGACTACAACAACAGTTATTATGATAGCATTCAGATGTCGTCATTCGAGGCTCTATATGGAAGGATATGTAAATCTCCTATTGGGTGGTTCGAGATTGGGGAAGCAAAGTTCATAGGGCCCGAACTCGTGCATCAAGCTATGGAGAAGGTTAAGATAAGTAAGGAATGGTTGAAAACTACCCAAAGCCATCAGAAGTCCTACCGGGATGTACATCGTAGGGAATTGGTGTTCCAAGAGGATGATTGGGTATTCTTGAAGGTTTCCTCCATGAAGGGTGTAATGCGATTTGGTAAGATAGGAAAATAGAGTTCGAGTTATGTCTGACCATACAGCATTATTCAGAGGATTGGTCAGGTGGCTTACAGGCTAGAACTACCTCTAGAGATGTCTTTAGTGCACTCGGTGTTTCATGTATCCATGTTGACAAAGGTAGTTGGAGATCTGTCGCTTATTGTTCTAGTAGAGACTATAGAGGTTAATGAGGAATTGACTTATGAAGAGATTCCAGTTACCATTCTTGATAGGAAAGTACGAATGCTGAGAAACAAATAGATTGCCTTCGTGAAAGTGTTATGGCGAAAGCAACATGTCGAAGAGACAAACTGGGAAGCCGAGGAAGAGATGAAGAAGGTGTATCCTCATTTGATTGAGTAGCTATGTAGTTGTGGCCATGAAAAAGTCTAAAAGCTAACTTTCTACAAATTATGTTTCCCCTGTACAACTTATGTTAAGGATACTCTGTTTTTAATTTAATGTTTATGGCGTTGTGGTCGGTGTTGTTTCCATGTTGTTTTAAGTCGATGTCTTGTGGTTATGCTGTTAGGACTAGTTCTAAGATTCTCTGGTAGGTGGATAGGCCCAATTATAGGGGAGACTCTTGCGAAAGTTTTTGAAATTCAGGGAGTTAGGAAAGAATTTGGAACTGCTAGTGTGAGAAGTAACAGTGGGGGTCACATTGGATGCTAATTGCGGATTTTGACCCTCATTCAATGACGAATGATCTTAAGCGGAGAAGGATGTGAGGCCCCGTAAAATTTCACCTAAAACCTGCGGGTTTGGGGAGTTGAATAAAATATTGTTGCATAACAGGGCATTTATACGATCCATTATGCGGCCGTAGAACTTCTCCGCGGACCGCAGATCTACCGCGAAATGAAGCAGAGAAATGGATCAATTTTGGAGGTTGATTTGCGGTACACTAGGCGACCGTATAATTGTTTCACGGGCCACACATCCGTCACAGAACCAACATGAAGATTTCCGGAGGGAGATTTTGCGGGCAGCATAATTGATATGCGGGCCGCAGACTGGACCCGAGCAGCCCTGGTTTTGGGACCGTTGTTGTGGTCCATGTTGCAGGCAGCAGACCTAATCTGTGATGCACTCTACGACTGTAGAGTTGAGTTCAGAGGGTCCATTTTCTAATTTTTAAAATCCGACCCCATTTGATTAAAAGCCATTGGGTCTCGTTTAGAAGGCAAAGATCTTAAATTTTAGAGTGAAGGGAGTGCTTTAGAGAGAGGGGAGGAAGCCCTAAGTATTTTGTTCATCAACCCTTGCTCAAGCTTTGAAATTCAACAAGTAAAAAATGCAAAACATTGGGTTGTGGTATTAAGGAATCCACCATAGGAGAACCCTGATATCTTAATGCACACCTAGTGCTTGATAAAATACTCAAATGAGCTGAAACCCCGAATATCTTCCTAATTATGGTTCATATTTGTAGTGTTTCTAATAGATTGAGGTCGCAAGTATTCCTGGATCATTGTAGTAATATAAGGAAGCACAAGCGAGGTATGTTGGCTAAACTCCTATTATAGAATCGATTTCCATGATATCCTCGTAAGTTGCGATTATGGTTGGCTCAATTTCTTATTTCTCATGTTTGAGTCCTTCCTAATAAAATTGATTATTCTAAAATAAGTGTTGTGTTGAAAGATGTATGGACTCAAATTGTGTTCTAAATGTTCCTATCATATCATATTTCCCTCCGAGAATGTAATCTAGTATGATCAATGTACAAAAGGTGTTGTGATTTAAAATCATGTTTCAATTGCAAGTTAGTATACCTAGTTGTGGAAGAGAAGTCAACGTCTTTAAGACCTTCGTTTGCTCATATGTGTACTTAAAGTCTTGATTTGAAATTCACTTATTGATGATAATCCATGGTAACGCTTGAATGTTTTAGAGGTGAGTATGAAATATGAAATACAGTCGACATGCCGAGAATGATATTATAATTGTGGCCAATAGTGCCAATGAATGTGAAAGATTATGAAGTGAGTTGTAAATCCTTAAAATAATACATGCTTCGGGAGTATCGTTTAGTCATTGAGGAAGGGGAGGTCAAAATAACCTAACCCCGAAACTACACATGCCAGTGTAGGAGTGATTGAGGGGTAAATCCCGATGTTAATTTGATGAGATTGTTTTCCCCTTATATGGGATGAGATTGATATGTTGAGATATTTCTCCTTAAATGGGATGAGATTATTGCTAGTGAGATTTGATAAGCTGTCGACCCAAACAGAATTGTGGTGACACGGCTTAGCCGATCGGGCATAGATCAGACACCATGTAGCGCACATGGTGGTGTTGTGATTGGATATCTCGAGGATAGATGGATTACCTGATCGAGCTGAGATCGGAATCCGTGCTAAAAACACGATGGTTTATCGGTAGTAAAGATCTCCCAACTTCAAAATATTGAAACTTACTTGAAATGTATCTTTTACTTAAGTTGGCACTTTAATACTGTTTAAGGCTCTGGTTGATTTCATGTTTCCTTCTCATTTTACTATTATTCGTTATATTGAGAGTGTGTTAAGTTTTACATTCTAGTACTATTCCATATGTACTAACGTCCCCTTTGCTGGGGGCGCTACATCTTTAATGGATGCAAGTGGTTCCACAGCAGGCTGTATTGGCCACTGATGGCAGTACACCCTCTCCTCAACTGACTTGGTGAGACCTCCTTCATTTCGGGGACTTGTATCTCCTGTCCTCTATGTATATTGTTTTGAGGTACAGCCTGAGCCTTGTTTTCGGTACTATCACGCTACTCTTTTTATATCTATTAGATGCTCTGTAGACATAATGCGGGTTGTACCTTGGTTATGGGGAAGTCAAACTAGTAATGTTGTAATTGTACCACGCGTTCCACTCCTAAACTATGAATGTGTAATGTATTATTTTGGAGACTTATAAACGGCGTAATTATTGCTAATTAATTTGGTGTTGTTTACATGATCTTCTCGGTCTAATTAATGAGAATATATCTTCTCTTTACTCATGGGTGTGTTCGAGTATAAGGCATTGTACATGCTTGCTTGGCCAGGTTATCTCGATTGAGCATCGGTCGCACTCCTCGAGGTAGAGGCGTGACACAAGAATGGACTGATTAAAGTATTAAGTGAAGCATATGTGTCTACCAGTATCACTAGCAGGGAGATGGCTAACATAGTAGGACAGGTACTGGAGACACACAAAATTACTTTCCACGAAGTGAGCTACGCTAGAAGGGTTGAGTCACAACAAAGCATTGCCCATCACTGTACAATGTGAAGCCAAGTTCATTGCCAGTGTCCTGATAGATCGAGGTTCGCGCCTGAACATATGCTCACTAACTACTTTGAAAAGACTTGGAAAGGCCTGCATGAGAAACGGATGGGAAGCATTAATATGAAAGTGTTCATTAGATCTCAGATAGCCAGTATTAGGGAAATCAATATTGATCTTTGGATGGGCGCGACTTGGTTTGATGTCAAATTCCATGTGCTATACATATCTGCCACTTACAACTTATTATCGGTACGACCATGGATACACGTAGATGGGGAAGTCGCTTCTACTCTGCGCCAAGTTATGAAGTTTGAGATGAATCATCAATAGGTAATTATTCACGGGGATGGTAGCAACCCTATCTACACCAACAATACCGTGCTAGGTATCGAGAACAGTAGGAATTTGGGAGGAGAAACAAACAACCGCATTGAACGGGTAAATGAAAGAAAGTGAAGTTTCCTAGTAGTTCGGTAGACTTTCAAAGATAAGTACAGAATTCATCGTACTGATCCACAAGACTCTACTAAACCCGCTCATGTCTTGTGAGACCTAAGCAACCTAGTGCTCTAATACTAACTTTTCATGATCTAATTCCCACCAGAGTCGCGATGGTTCCTAACACTACTTGCCAACAAGTATCTGATAAAAATAATTGAAACATTTCTACAACCATCCCAAAATCTAGTGTCAATGAGTACATGTGCCCTACTGAGTATCAAACATAAACAAATGCCTAGTAGAATTGTCTGAGTAATAGAATAGTACTGAAGAAAATAAAGGAAAAGAGAGTCAAGGCATGCCGACGTCATAGCATCCTTTAAGTCTCCAAGCAGGTAATAGCATAGATCTAGTGATCACCACATGCTGATGCACCTGGATATGCACACGAAGTGCAAAGTGTAGTATAAGTACAATCGAACCCAGGTACTCAATAAGTAATAGAACTAATCTTGAGTTGAAAGAAGCCATGAGCATAGAAGAAGACAGCCAGCTTCTAATGTAATGACAACACAAGTATGATAATGGCAATAACAATAAATAACTCAAAGGAATTAACATAGTCTACTCATTCATATTACAGAAATTTAGACATGATTTGAAGTTCAACAATTGAAGACCAAAACTAATAGGAACAAGTCAGTTACTGCTAGCATGAGGAATGGTACATCTCTATGCCTACATATCAAATGAATGATTTCACAGTGATATTCCCAAGTACTATCACTCTCAAAATACTCAATCTGCCTGTCTCAAATGCCCACTCACCATATGCATGCAATCACTCATCACTGTACAGGTGTTTGGCATCAATCCCCCTCACCAATGCACATGTATATATCATATTGCCTGTGCTAACTATTGATATGTCAGACTCCATAGGGGCGGATCCTGTCTAAGCGATAATCAAAGCCAATAAGGCCTAATGCGGCATGCAGCCCAATCCACATAATAATAATAGTAATATTACTATTATTATCTCCCAAACCTGCTGTAGCATGCAAACCGATCAACAATAACACTCTCAACACGGCTCTAAGTCCCACGTCAATCATCAATATCTCAAGTCTCAAGGGCTCACAATCTCATACCACTCAATCCAACAATGATAACATACGATGCAATAATGAATGATAAACATAGACTGAGATATGATATGCAAACGAAGAACCATGACTGAGTGTAAAATTACTGTTAATGCATATAACTCAAACAACGTAGCATCATTAGGTCTCAATCAAATAGGCACATAGCCTAAACATGATTTCTAACATGAATTAAAACTCAATTACTCTAACAAGTAGGAATTACACGGATAACACAAGACTTGAAAACAACACAGTAAACAAATCAACCCAGATTATGATTACCAAAGTTCACGCCCACACGCCTATCACCTATCATGCGCATCACCCCAACGCAACACAAGTAACATGTTTTCTAAGGATAAATACCCTCAATTTCATGTTTAGAAATGTTTCATACCTCAAAATGAGTAAATCAATACTCCTACAAGCCTTGCCTCACTAATCGGCCTCCAAATGACCAGAATCTAGTAAAATCAACTTAATATAATCAATACGTGCTACGAGAATTGATTCCATATGTAAATCTAAGATCTTCAACAAAAATCAAAAAGTCAACCTCGGGCCGCACCTCGAAACCCGAAAAAATTCATAAATTCCGAAAACCTATTCAATTACGAGTCCAACCATACCAAAATTATTTAATTCCAACCATAAATTGACCCTCGAGTCATCACATCTCACTCTCCACCAACATAGTCTAAAACCTCCAATTTCACTTCAAAATCACATAAACTAGGTGTAATAATCAATATTTATCAATAAAAATGATGAATCATCACTTACCTCATCGATTATCCGAATATTGCCTTATCCGAACTCTACAACTCCAAATCGGAGAGTTCATTTCCCTATTTGTATAACCCCGACCCCATTTTGATAAATAGACTCTGGGGCTCATTTTGAAGACAAAACCCTGATATTTTTCAAGAGAAGTGAGAGTGTTCTAGAGAGAGGAAGAAGCTCAAGTACTTTGTTAATCAAGATCTTGTCCAAGATTTGAAATCCAACAAGGAAATCTCACAATATCTTCACTCAAGAGGTAAGGATCAAACCCCAGTCTTCAATTTTGAGTTTGGGGTAAAAACTGGGTGATGGGAGTATGATTCTTCGGTGTAAGAGTATTGTTTATAGATGCATGTACTAATAAGGTTTGTGGGAAGATTGTTGAGCTCAAATAAATAAGGATTGGGTTGTGAAGTGAAATAAATCTTGTGGAAGAACTTTGTAACCAATTTCCTTATTATGGTCCACTTTTGTTATGTTTCAAATTAGATTTAAGTTTCTAGGATTTCCAAAACATTGTAGTAATTTAAGTAAAGCTTAAAGCGAGGTATGTTGGCTAAACTACTCTCTTATAATTTAATTCCATGATGTTCCCGGAAGTTTCATGTATGGTTGGTTCAAGTTCCTTATTCTCATGTTTTGAGTTGTTCCCAATAAATTCAATCGTCCTGAGTAAGCAAAGTGTCGATAATTATGTATTCAAAATGTGTTCTGAATGGTCCTATCACATTATGTTATCCTTCGGTAATGTGTTCAAGAATGTGCCAAACTGTGTGAGAAAAACTCAATATGCTTAAGACTCTTAATTGCTCATATGTGTATCTAAAGTCTTGATTGGAAATGTCTTATTGTTGATAATCTATAAGGATGGTTGGAGGTGAAATAAGTGAATTGGGGCTATAAATTGTGGCCAACGTGCCAAGAGCAAAAGTTATACTTGTGGTCAATGGTGCCAATGAAATGAAATGATGTGAGAAAGATTATTAAAGGAGCTTTGATTCAACTGTTCCAAAATTGACTTTGAAAATAGAATTGCCTAAAAGCTTATTAACTCAAGTGATGCTCATATGTCGCTGTTTTAACTAATGATGTCTTATTCAGTGTATTTTGCATTCTTACATATTATTGGGTGGAAATAGTGTATTTCCCTTTTTGTGGAAAAGTGTTTCAAGAATAAATGATGTGTTACTCGTTTATGATTTCAACTTCTGCATCGATTGCCAACCATTTTACTGTATTTATTACAAAGAAATCCATTGTGTTTAAAGTCTTCATTACTGATGAACTTAAAGTTGTGATTTTTAGAATATTATATATGTTGATATTTATGATGATGATACCTTAGAGGGATAAAATGGAAGTGTTAAATATCAAATACGTCGACCGTGTCTTGAATAACGAATCTTGTGAATGGCCAAAAGAGCCAAGGGAATATTGCTGTTGTGATTAGTTAAAAGTACTAATGGAGATTTATACAATGTGAAAGATGATAAGGTAAATATATTTGTATTTATGTTATCTTTGTGTGCAAACCAAAAATATTTTTGGGAGTATCGATAGTCATCAAGGAAGAGTAGGTTGAAATAACCTAACCCCGAAACTACACGTGTCGGTGTAGGAGTGGATTGTGATTATTCCCCTTATTTGGGATGAGATTGATGTGATAAAATTATTTCCCTTTGGGATGAGATGATTGATAGAAAAGGATGATGTCGATCCACATGGCATTGTGGTGAGATGGCCTAGCCGATCGGGTCGTGATCGGATGCTATGCAGCACACATGGTGGTGATTGTGCTGGAAATTATAATTGAAATTGTGATTGTGGTTGATGTCTCGGATGCTATGGCCTAGCCGATCAGGTAGTGATCGGACTCTATGCTAAAACTACGGTGGTATTGGTATTGTGAACGGTGATATTGTGAACAATTGTATATCGTTGCTAAAGATCTTCCAACCAAAAATAATATGATCTGCGTATTTTTGAAATTAATATGTCTTAACTTGGAAATTGGGTATCATTGATTGTTGATTGTTGTTTCCATGGTTTTTCCTTTTATGTTGGCATTCTATTTTGAAAGAGGAAAGTTAGCTTTACATACTAGTACTATTCCATGTGTACTAACGTCCCTTTTTCTAGGGGCGTAGCATCTTCAATGGATGCAGGTGGTTCATCAGCGGGAAGGTTTGGTCCTCATTAGTAGTCCCTCTCTATTCAGAAGGTTTTGTTAAGCCCTACTCTATTACGGGCTTTAAGTCATTTGATATTGTATTTTGTACTATGAGGTATAGCCGGGGCCTTGTCGTCGACACTTTTATGCTTCAGTTCTGTTTCACTTAGAGGTTCTGTAGACAGGTTGTGGGTGGTATTCGATGATGGGAATCGAACTAGAAATGTTGGTCTTTAGAAAATATGTTTTTCATTATATCTATAAACATGTAATAATTTGGAAATTATAAATGAAGTTGCTAATGGAAATGAAATGGGAGTTACTAATGAAATCTTTTCAATATTTGATTAATGGAGTACATCTTCTCTTTGTTCATGGATGAGTTTGGGTAGAAGGAAATCTAACAGGCTTGCTCGGTCGGGTTTATTCGGTTGAGCGCCGGTCGCGCTCCCCGAGTTCGGGGTGTGACATGTTGATTGTTAATTATTTATTAAGGGTGTTGTTTATCTTATGGGTGATTAAGAATGATATTGATTATAACAATTTCAGATTTTAGAATTATCTAAGAGCAAGAGGATGGGTTGTTGGGTGTAGAAACACCATTAGTAAAGGATTTGATGTTTTATTCCTACCAAGTGTTTGATAAAATATCTAAGTGACTAAAACATGAGCATTATTCCTAATATTCGTTCCTCTTGATATATATTGCCATGGTGTATTGTTGAAAAAGGCAACGAACATTGTGATACACTTAAAATGGCCAAGGTAAAGGTATGTGAGGCGAAGTCTCTATGTTTGTGAATGTTTATGAATCTCCCTTCATCTCATTCTTTATGACTATTACGAATTGCATCATAAAGTAATTATACCTCAATTCCATGAATATTAGTACAACTTTTGTTCTATAGATAACATAGTTTCATAATTCATTCAATATCCCATGAGCCTCAATTATGACAAATCAATTTATAATGAATACATGTCGTAGTCCAGTTCTATTAGACACCCCAGTATTATGTAACCCAATATGATTCAGTATTTTACTATCATGTATTGCAGTATGATTCTCAGTTCCTAATTTAAAAACACTGAATGTGGAACACCTGTATTCGGGCCTGAGGCCGCAATTTATGCTTTATGAATCTATATGCCTGAGGCCATTGTTTATACTTTATGCATCTTTGGGACTGAGGCCGCAGTTATGTATATGTATACTTGGGTCCGAGGCCGCATCTTGTGCACATATATATTGAGAATATGGTAGAACAGGTTGTAGAGAAGTCTTCTTAGAATGCAGGACCCATCAAAGCATTGGAGCACAGGTTAGCAAGCTTGCAGTAAAATATTTGTCCGCTGGGTGCTTCTCTTTTTAATTTCTTCCAGCAGTAGCAGAAATAGATGGTATCATCAAGAGAACAAATACACCACTTGAAAAGTGATCACTTTCTTCCTTACAAACCCTGAATTCCTCAAGTCTCTTCTCATCCTCCCATAAGTACATTCTCCCCCCAAAGATATTCCCCTCCTCGACTTGATTATCCTTTTTCTAGCTTTTTCTTTCCCCAAAGAAAACGCCATATAGTTTCTCATAACCCATTTGCTCAAACTATTAAAGAACCCAAATTTGACATTGCAAAATTAGTTTGGGAAAGTAAAGATGCACTTGCAGCCTAGAGACATGTGAAAAGAAGAGGGGGGTAGGAGAAAGCTCAAAAAATGCCAACTATGAGAACCTCATGATCTCTACTCTCCAAATAACAAGCCTCTATGTTGTTGAACCACAGTGTGATTTAGAGGAGGTAACATCTCAAGGGTCTGATACCCAACAAACAGAGCAACTTATTTATGTTTCTATCCAAGAAGTTCCAACAGAGGATAGTTTCGAGGTAAGTACTATTTTCTCCCAATATTCTTCAGAAGAAGAACTTCTTCCCATTTTCATGAATCAGCCCATGGAGCCAGAGGTCTCCGAAGTTGAAGATGATTATTATGGGATGACATATGAATCAATTCTAGAAAGGAGATATGATTCGACAACAGCCAAATAGGTAGGTACTGGTTTTCATACCTTTACCTCGGATGATATAAAAGTCTCAAGATTGCCCCGAAGAATCCAAGATTTCTACACTTAAATGGTGACCAAGAATCTGGTAGAGCGAGAAAATTACATAATTCTATCAGAATTCACTTTTCACCATTAAGGTATTCTTTGAGACTGGTGGAATTCCCTTGGGCTGCAGGACAATAATGCTTTCCTTACTTCCCAAAATTTTACTTTTAACATTAGAATCTTGCATGAAGTTTTTTGCGGCGATGCTGGCCAAAGGCATGCAAAACGACGAAGACAAGTTTTTTAAATGGAGTGTCTGTCTTTAGAAAGAGATATCATTGACAAACATTTCTAGAAATAAATGCAAAAATCCCTTTTGGGCTGGGTGGGGATGTCAATCTAAAATAAGAATTTGTATCATTTCTACCAAAGATTTTGGCTAGTCGAACCATGACGTCATAGAAGATAAATACATGTCAATAACTGCTACGGAAATTAGTTACATTAGGCAAGCCATTTTTTATGCTCTTGATGATATATGTGCAAAAAGATCTACTATAAAACAGACAATGTGGAATGATCCAACACTTGATAGAGCTTGCCTAGGTCGGACTTGATCATATGAAAGAATGAGTTCTCATGTGAGGAGCCAAGGAAGAAGCTACAAAGATTCAGGTTTCCAAAATTCTCAAGAGATAGATCCAAGTTCAGAAGGAAAACAATACTTTAGAAGGGGAAGGCAGGGTAATGCAAGAGGAAATAGAGCATGTTTTATTTGTAATAAAATATGACATTTTGAAAGGAATTGCTTGCAATCGAAGCAGTGTATTAGACTTCTCTCTGAAATTACGGACTACACAGGGTTTCATTTTAGCGAAGATAATGATCATGAATTTGTTTTCTCACTTGAAGATGAGCCCACAGAAGAGACTCTATTTTCCCTGGATGTTTATGATGAATATCGTGATGATCATTACCAAATTTCAGTACCAAAGCCAAAGGTGAAAGAAGATATCCACAACATCTCGGTAATTTTGCAACCAGAAATCAAAGTCTATGCATCCAAGTGGGATAAACAATCACATGTCATAGCTTTTGACCACTCTCACCTTAAAAAGCCAATCAAGGCTACTTTTTCTTTCCATATGATACATCCCATGTACCACTCTCCGTGTGGATATAATCCAGTGTATTTCTTTGAATGAATAGATGGAAGCATGTTCGATCATGGAATGGACTGTTCACTTTGACATCGAAGGTAGAAAAGTGTAGTGGTTCAAGGTTCCTTTCGCAGGTCACTGTCCATGGGAAATTGAATGTTGCTGCCAAGAATGACTTGAGGAGCTAGCAGAATACTATTGGGTGCCCAGAAAGAAAAACAAGAAGGACAGAAAGAAAAGTGCAAATCATCTGCAGAATGCCTTTGAGAAAGGTATGAAAAAGGCGACCCATCACTTGGCTTGTTCAACTCCCAGGTAAATTCCTTGTCAGCTATAACCCTCGGGAATGGCCAAAATTTCTAGAGAAAATGCCAGGCCAATCACCTTAGTTGGGAAGATGATGTGGTAGCCGCTTTTTCCAACAATCGTGAAATACTAATATATAGCCTTATTAGCGGCGGATATACCCATGATTTTGCACCTCTTGAACATTTCAGTAAATATGGTGTAGATCATGCCCCTAAAATCCACAAAAAGAATGTTGTTTTGCGCTTAGGAGAAAAACCATCATCTAGTGACATTGAAGCAACAATCAATTATCAATTTGAAAATTCTATTTCTCAAAATAGAATCTTGAGCAACATTGATAGCACAATTAAAAATATTCTACACACCCAGAATAAAATGCTTAGCGGTGTGGAAAAGGAGAAAAAGGTCGAACATGTTGTAGGAAAGTCTTCCCAACATACAGGACTAATCAAATCCTTGGACCACAAGTAGTAAGATTGTGGTACGATAAGTTTCCGCCGGGTACTTCTCTTTTCCATTTATTCTAGAAAGTGATGGTGTCTCTAAACAACTACACCTCTTGAAAAGTGTTCACTTTGTGCCCATGAAACCCATATGTCCTCATGTCACGTCTCTTCCTCCCACAAGTAAATTCTTAGCCCAAAGTTATCCCCCTCCTCAGCTAGATTATCCTTTTTCTATCTTTTCCTCTCCCCAAAGAAAAATCCATATAGCTGCTCATAATCAATTTTCTCTAACTATTAAAGAAACTGAATGTGACTTTGGAAAAAGAAATGCACTTGCACCCTAGAGACACCCGAAAATAATAGATATGTAGTAGAAAGCTAAAACCAATGCTAACTATGAGAACCTCAAGATCTCTACACTCCAAACCCCAAGCACCTACGTTGCCAACCATAGAGAGATTTAGAAGAGCTAACATCTCAAGGGTTCAATACCAAGAAAAAAGAGGAGCTTACTGATGATTTGCTCCATCAAGTTCCAATAAAGGATAGTTTCGAGGTAAGTACTAATTCCTCACAAGTTTCTTCAATAGAGGAACTTCCCATTTTCATGAATCAGTCCAGGGAGCCAGACATCTTCGAAGTTGACGTTGATCAAGATGGGAGGACTGATGAGCCCATTCCAAAAAGGAGATATAATTCCTCCGCAACCAAACAGATAATGAAGAATGATCCAACACTTCATAGATCTTGCCGGATGTCAAATTTAATCATCAGAATGAAAGATTGCTCGTTCCAAGCACCAAGGAATTGGTTCAAAAGATTCAGGTCGCCAAAATTCTCAAGCGACAGGTTCGAATACTAAATACTTCAGAAGGAGAAGGCCGGGCAATGCAAGGAGAAATAGAGCATGTTTTATTTGAAATAAAATATGACATTTTGCGCGGAACTACCTACAGTCCAAGCAGTCTATTTAACTTCTCTATGAAATTATAGATTACACATGCATTCATTTCATTGAAGAAATCAATCTTGAATCAATTTTCTCACTTGAAGATAAGCCCACAGGAGAGATTCTCTTTTCCTTGGATGTTTATGAAGAATATGGAAATGATCATTACAAAATTTAAAAATCAAAGCCAAAGGTGAAAGAGAAGATCCAAAGCATCACGGTGATCCCGCAAGCAAAAATCATAGTCTATGCGTCCATGTGGGACAAATAAACACATGCCATAGCTTTCTTTGACTCGAAAGCAGCCTCCTTACTCATTAATCATGCAGTCTTAAAATAAGGCTTTTGGTAATTGGGAATCCACCCGGATAATAGGACAAAATTGGTTTTTGTATTCCCGATCACCATTTGTAGTGGAAAGTCCCTTTGCTTTGCATCTTTATTATGAATTCCATGGTATTGCTATTTTTTTTTTTTTTTTTTTTTTTTTTTTTTTTTTTTTTTTTTTTTTTTTTTTTTTTTTTTTTTTTTTTTTTTTTTTTTTTTTTTTTTTTTTTTTTTTTTTTTTTTTTTTTTTTTTTTTTTTTTTTTTTTTTTTTTTTTTTTTTTTTTTTTTTTTTTTTTTTTTTTTTTTTTTTTTTTTTTTTTTTTTTTTTTTTTTTTTTTTTTTTTTTTTTTTTTTTTTTTTTTTTTTTTTTTTTTTTTTTTTTTTTTTTTTTTTTTTTTTTTTTTTTTTTTTTTTTTTTTTTTTTTTTTTTTTTTTTTTTTTTTTTTTTTTTTTTTTTTTTTTTTTTTTTTTTTTTTTTTTTTTTTTTTTTTTTTTTTTTTTTTTTTTTTTTTTATTATTATTTTTTAAGCCGAGGGTCTTTCGGAAACAGCCTCTCTACTCCTTCGGGGTAGGGGTAAGGTCTGCGTACATACTACCCTCCCCAGACCCCATTAATGGGATTCTACTGGGTTGTTGTTGTTGTTGTATTTGTAGTGGAAAGTCATGCCTTTCAGTTTAAAAACTGCTCCATCTTTGTTTCAAAAGTCCATGCTGAAAATATCTCAGTCCATCATTCATATCATTTCTTTATATTGATGATATTTTACTATTTAGTGATACTTGGGAGGAGCATATAAATTTTCTCAATCATTTTGCATCTATAATGCGAAAAATGGCATCATCCTTTCAGGTAAAAAAAATGATTTTTGCAGAAAAAGAGATTGATTTTTTGGGCATGAATTATTCTCATGGAGAACACACCTCAGGTCCTCATATTTCTAAGGAACATTTCACGTTCCCTGATATTTGGTTCACAACAAAACAAATACAGTAGTGTTTGGGAATATTAAATTAAGTGAGAGATTATATTCCTATTTTTATACATATATTTCTCCTCTCACAAAAATTATGAAGCAAAATGCCTAGCCATGGGGCAAGGATCAAAACGATGCAGTGAGAAAAAAATAAAAGCGATGTCTCAAAGTGTCAGAATCTTTGCACATTTCCTCATATGAAAATAAAATATTGCAGACATATACGAGTAATGAACATTGGAGCGCAATTTTATTTGAGGAAGAAAATGTTCAGAGAAAAATATATGGTTATGCTAGTGGAAGATTCAAGGATGCTGAATAACACTATCATTTCACGTTCAAGGAGATTCTTGTAGTTAAAAATGGGATTAAAAAGTTCAATTTTCTTCTAATTCACTCACAATTTCTTATACAGATGGTTGTGAAGGCTTTTTCGAGGATGATCCAGTTGAATGGTTTTATCCATAGAAGTTTCAGGTCAAGCACTTGAAAGTGAAATATAATGTTTTAACTGATTTTCTTTGAAGGGAAGTGTGATGATCCAAAATGTCAACTTTAATTTAAACATACATTTCTATGTTATAAGACCTCACAAATCACTATTCATCACTTCTCGACTTGCGTGCACAGTCAGAATAATTTTTTGAAACATTTTTATATGAAACATTGATTAAAATGTGAAATAGAGATTTAAAATTCAATTGAGTTAAATTTGGTCAACATTTTGAGCAAACGGAGTCGGATAAGTGTTTTGACAGCTCCGGTAAGTCCGTATCGTGATTTGAGAATTGGGTGTATGCCCGTAATGGAATTCGGAGGTCCCTAGCTACAAATATCGCTATTTAATGGAAGCTAGAAATTCAAAGGCTAAAGATTTTCAAAGTTTGACCACGAATTTGACTTTTTGATATCGGGGTCGGAATCCAATTCTGGAAATTTGAATAGGTCCGTTATGTCATTTATGACTTCTGTGCAAATTTTGAGGTCAATAGGACTTGATTTGATAGGTTTCGGCATCGAATGTAAAAGTTGAAAATTCATAAGTTCCTTAAGCTTGAGTTGGGGTATAATTCGTGGTTTTAGCGTTGTTTGATGTGATTTGAGATCTCAACTACGTTCGTATGATATGTTAGGACATGTTGGTTTATTTGGTTGAGGTCTCGGGGGCCTCGGGTGGATTCCGAATGGTTAACAGATCAAACTTAAGACTTAAGGAACATCTGATATATTGGCCTTCAGGTGTAGTTGCACCTGCGGAATTTAGACCGCAGATCCGAGCTCGAAGAAGCGAGCCATGACTCGCAGAAGTGGACAGTCCGCAGAAGCGCGACCCCACAAGCGACACACGTATCGCAGAAGCTGGAAAAGGGGGAAGGGGCAGTGTTGCGCAGAAGCGAACGCTTCTTCGTATAAGCGAGTCCATAGAAGCGAGCCAGCCCACAGAAGGGACACCAATTTTGGGAAAAATCGGAACCGCAGATGCGGTCAAGTGTCCGTAGATGCGAAAAAGCCTGGACAAAACCCATAAAATCGGAAGTTAACTATTTTTACTCAATTTTGAGTTTTGAGTCTCGGATTTAGGCGATTTCAAAGGGATTTTTCATCACTTTGAATTGGGTAAGTGTTCTATAACCAAAGGGGATTATATTTCATAAATCCATGTCTATATTCATCATTTATTTCTGATTTAAATGGAAGAAATTGGAGTTTTTGTAAAACTTTCCAAAATATTAAAAATTTAAGATTTAATGGTCCATTTGACATCAGAATTTCATAATTTTTGTATGGTTGGACTCTTCTCGGAATGGGTGTTCAGATTTCGTATGTTTTTTTGAGATTCGAAACGTGAACCCCACTATTGATATTTTAGATGATTCGGCTTGTAATCTGAAAAATTAGTAAATTCATATGGAATTAATTCCTACGATTTGTATTGAGTATATTGAATTGTTTCTGACTAGATTTGGGGCTTTCAGACACAAATGCGTGAGGAAAAGGTTTATTGGAATCTTGAATTTTGTTGCAAAGCGAGGTAAGTATCGTGGTTAACCTTGACTTGAGGGAGTAGGATTTATTTGTCTATTTGCTACGTGATTTAATGTGTGGGTATAATATATATGTGAGATGACGCGTACTTATGCGTTGTGGTTGAGTCAAACCATGCTGGAGAAATTTATTTCATTTTGAATAATTGCTTATTTAACTAAGATATTCCTGCTTAAGTTTATTATTGATTATTTGATCATTATTCATGAAAATTCTATTGATTAAATTATTGTTGAATATGGTGGAAAGAGTGTAAATGCACAAAAGGTGATGCCGTGCCATTTTTATTATTTATACTATCATTGTCATGGTGAGAAAGAGTACAAAAGCACGAAGGGTGTTGTCGTGTCATTTTTGAGTGTAAAAGTACGAAGGCTTATGTCGTGCTATTTTCAGAGAGTGTAAAAGCACGAAGGATGATGCCATACAAAAAGAGAGTTAAAGCACGAAGGATGATACCGTGCCAATTATTATTATTATTTATTTATTTATCAGTTTATGGGAGGAATGAGAGTAAAAGCACGAAGGGTGGTGCCATGTCATTTCCATATTATTAGTTGCTCATTTTATTGTTGATGAATTAATTTGCTGCTAAGTGATACTTCTCCTGCTGAAATTATTGTATCATTCCCCTTCGTATGTCCCCTCCAAATTTATAAGTTGTTAATTATTTTATTATTGTTGCTTTGTATTTGTGTATACTTGTACAGGCTGTTTACGTCCGTGTCTTGTCATAGCCTCATTACTACTTCGTCGAGCTTAGGCTCGACACTTACGGAGTACATGGGTTCGGTTGTACTCATACTACACTCTGCACTTCTTGTGCAGATTTTGGAGTTGGTCCTATCGGCGTAGCATAGACGTGCTCGGATTCAGCTACGCAGACGAGACTTGAGGTATAACAACATAGCGTTCGCAGTTCTGAAGACCCCTTCTATATTATCTTAGCTGTGTATTATCTTTCAAACATCTTGAATTTTATTCAGACCTTTATTTGTATCATTCTAGTAGCTCGTGCACTTGTGATACCAGATTCGGGGATGTATTGTGATGATTCGGTAGTTATGGTCTTCCGTACTTTATTTTAGTAATTGACTTATGTTTAATTTAATTTGCTTAAAAATGGCTAAGATTATTTTAACGTTGGCTTGCCTAGCAAGTGAAATGTTAGGTGCCATCACGGTCCTGAAAGTGGAAATTTCGGGTCGTGACAAGTTGGTATCAGAGCACTAGGTTACTTAGGCCTTACGAGTCACGAGCAAGCTTTGTAGAGTTTGAAGGATCGGTACAGAGACATTTGTACTTATCTCTTAGAGGTTGTGAAGTTTAGGAACAATATCACTTCTTTTTTATTCTTTCGTGCGATTTTTTTCTATCATCGATGATTGAACCATTCTACTCTTATTCTCTCGTAGATGGCAAGAACACGTAATATTTCTACAGACGGACAAGGGCCAGAGCGCCCGGTGGCAACTATGACCAGGGGTAGAGGTCTAGGTCGCGCTAGAGGTCAATGTAGAGGCAGAGGTAGAGCTCAGTCTAGAGCTCGAGCAGCATCACCTATTGTAGAACCTCGGGTGGATTTGGAAGCAGAGGTTCCAGCTCATATTGTACCTGTTATACCAATCCAGGTCCCAGAAGGATTCATAGCTACTCCAGTACTTCAGGATGCTCTAGTCTGTTTGGTGAGCCTTATGACGGTGTGGCCCAGAATGGTACATTTCCAGTGGCACCAGTCGTCTCACAGACTAGGGGAGGAGCACAAACTCCCACTACTCCAGCTTTGAAGCTGATAGCTCCCCCGTATCAGGCTCCAGCAGCCCCGCCAGTTGGGGTAGTTCAGCCAGTTATTGCGGCACATGCCGGTGATAGGCTTGCCATATCTTCTAAGGCCGTATTGAGACTGGATAAGTTTACTAAGCTCTTTCTATTTCACTTCAGTAGTACACCTTCTGAGGACCCACATGATTATCTTGACCGTTATCATGAGGTATTCCAGAACATGGGTATAGTTGAGACCAATGGGGTTGATTTTGCTGTATTACAGATGACGAGTTCCACCATGAGGTGGTGGAGAGCTTATACGTTGACCAGACCAGTTGGATCGCCTACATTGACCTGGGAGCAGTTCTCACGGCTATTTCTAGAGAAGTTCCTCCCTATTACATAGAGAGAGGATTACGTCAAGCAATTTGAGCGTCTACAGCAGGGCGGTATGACTCTTACTCAGTACGAGACCCGTTTTGTGGATTTAGCCCGTGATGCTCTCCATTTACTACCTACTGAAGGAGAGAGAGTGAGGAAGTTTATTGAAGGACTCACTCACCCTATCAGGCTTCAGATGGCCAAGGAGACCGGAAGTGAGATTTCCTTTCAGGAGCCTGCTAATGTTACGAGGAGGATCGAGATGGTTCTTGCACATGATAGAGGGCAGGAGTCTGATAAGAGGCCTCGTCAGTTCGGTGGGTTCAGTGGTGCTTCATCTGGTGGAAGGGGTAAGTTTGGTAGAGGCCATCTTCCTTGGCCATTTCATTCAGCACTCCAGGCATCCCATATTACTTCAGGTGGTCACGACCCTTACGTGTCTTATTCCGACCAGCTAGCTTATAGTGCACCATCAGCTCCTATTAATAAACCTTGGATCCAGAGTCATCAGAGTGGTTATCCAGGTCGACATGGCCAGTTCTAGGGTCAGTAGTCACAACAGCCGAAGACCTGTTATACTTGTGGTGATCCGAGACACATTGCTAGATTTTTCCCTTGGGCATCGGTAGTTCACAGTAGCATGGTTCCCGTGCTATGATTCCAGCACTGGTTGTTCAGCCAACCGCCCAGTTAGAGGCCGTCCTAGGGATGCGGTGCAAGTTGATGGGGCCCAACCATGATTTTATGCTTTTCCAGCTAGGCCTGGGGCCGAGGCATCCGATGCAGTGATCACAGGTATGGTTCCAATTTGCCATATTGATGCTTTAGTTCTATTTGATCCAGGAACTACGTATTCCTATGTGTCCTCCTATTTTGCTTCATATCTGGTTGTACCTCGTGATTCTCTGAGTGCTTCTATGTATGTGTCCACACCGGTGGGAGATTTTATTTAGGTAGATCATGCCTATCGTTCATGTGTGGTTGCCATTGGGTGGCTTGAGACTGGTGTGGATCTTCTACTACTTGACATTGTAGATTTTGATGTCATCTTGGGTATAGATTGGTTGTCACCTTAGCATGCTATATTGGATTGTCACGCCAAAATGGTGACCTTAGCCATGCCAGGATTACCTCAACTAGAGTGGAAAGGGACTCTTAGCCATTCTACCAGCAAGGTTATTTCTTATGTGAAAGCTCAACGTATGGTCGAGAAGGGGTATCTAACTTATTTTGCTTACATTCGCGATCCCAATGTGGAAGTTCCTTCTATGGATTCAGTTCCAATTGTCTGTGAATTTCCAGATGGGAATGCCACCCAACATTGATATTGACATTTGTATTGACTTAGCTCGGGGCATTCAGCCCATTTCTATCCCACCATACCGTATGGCCCCGCCGGAGTTGAAAGAATTGAAGGAGCATTTACAAGACTTGCTTGATCAGGGATTCATTAGGCCTAATGTTTCTCCCTGAGGTGCACTAGTACTATTTTTAAATAAGAAAGATGGCTCGATACGGATGTGTATAGATTATCGACAGTTGGACAAGGCCACTATCAAAGATTGATTTGAGGTCTGGTTAACATCAGTAGAAGATTAGGGCATTTGTTGTCCCTAAGATAGCTTTTCGGACTCGGTATGGACATTACGAATTCCTAGTTATGTCATTTGGGTTGATAAATGCCCCAACAACATTTACGGATTTGATGAATCAGGTGTTCAAACCCTATTTGGATTCTTTTGTGGTTGTATTCATTGATGATATCTTGCTTTACTCCAGCAGTCCATAAGAGCATGAGCAACATCTTCGAATTGTGCTTCAGACTTTGAAGAATAATCAGTTATATGCCAATTTTTCAAAATGCAAATTTTGGTTAAACTCAGTTGCCTTTTGGGTCATGTTGTATCGGCAGAAGGTATGAAAGTGGATCCTAAGAAGATTGAGGTAGTTCAGAATTGGCCTAGACCTACTTCAGCTAAAGAGATCTGGAGTTTCCTAGGTTTGACAGGTTATTATCGCTGGTTTGTGGACTGGTTTTCATCCATAGCATCCCCACTAACCAAATCGACCCAGAAAGGTGCCCCATTCAGATGGTCAGACAAGTGTGAGTTGAACTTTCAGAAGCTCAAGACCACTTTAACTACAGCGCCAGTGTTGGTATTACCCACAGGTTGGATCTTATACGGTGTATCTCACGTGGGGTTTGGTGTAGTATTGATGCAAGATGGTAGGGTGATTTCATATGCATCGCGGTAGTTGAAAGTTCACAAGAAGAATTATCCTGTCCATGACTTAGAATTGGAAGCATTGTCCATGCACTGAATATTTGGACGCATTACCTTTATGGTATCTCGTGTGTGGTATTCGCTGATCATCGTAGCCTACAGTATCTGTTCAGGCAAAAAGATCTCAATTTGAGGCAGAGAGGATGGTTGGAGTTGTTGAAAGACTATGATATCATCATTTTGTATCACCCCGAAAAGGGCAATGTGGTCGCCGATGCTTTGAGTAGAAAGGCTGTGAGTATGGACAATCTTGAGTATATTCTTTTTGGTGAGAGACAATTAGTTGCAGATGTTTAGACATTGGCTAATCAGTTCGTGAGGTTAGATGTTTCAGAACCCAGTCGGGTTCTAGCTTGCACAGTCGCTCGGTCTTATCTATGTAAGTGTATCAGAGAGCGACAGTATAATGATCCTCATTTGCTTGTCCTTAAGGACACACTACGACACGATGGTACCAAACAGGTTGTTGCAGGGGAAGATGGAGTTCTACGGATGTAGATTCGTATTTGTGTGCCTAATGTGGATGGGCTTCGTGAATTAATTCTTGAGGAAGCACACAGTTCTAGGTATTTCTATTAATCCGGGTGCGACCAAAATGTATCAAGATTTCTAGCAACATTATTGGTGGAGGAGAATGAAGAAGGATATTGTTGCATATGTAGCTTGGTGTCTAAAATGTCAGCAAGTCAAGTACGAGCATCAAAGACCAGTTACATCAGAAGTTAGAATTTCTTGAGTGGAAGTGGGAGCGTATCACTATGGATTTTGTTGTTGGGCTTCCACAGACTCAGAGAAGTTCGACCCAGTATGGGTTATTGTGGATAGGTTGCCCGTGTCTATCATTTTTGATCGAGGTATGCAGTTCACTTCGCACTTCTGAAGGACTGTACAATACTATAAGACCTCAAAAAATACTATTCATCACTCCTCGACTTGTGTACACAGTCCGAATAATTTTTCGGAAGGTTGTTATATGAAAAATTGATTAAAATGTGAAATAAAGCTTTAAAACTCAACTAAGTTGACTTTGGTTAACATTGTGAGTAAATGGAGTCCTATCAGTGTTTTGACAGCTCCGGTAGCTCCGTATCATGTTTTGGTACATGGGTGTATGCCCGCAATCGAATTCAGAAGTCCCTAGCTCAAATTATCGCTAAAGATTTCCAAAGTTTGACCACAGATTTGACTTTTTGATATCATGGTCAGAATCTGATTCTGGAAATTTGAATAGGTCCGTTATGTCATTTATGACTTGTGTGCAAAATTTAAGGTCAATCGGACTTGATTTGATAAGTTTCGGCATCGAATGNTCGAAATTCGATTCTGGAAATTGGAATAGCTCTGTTATGTCATTTATGACTTGTGTGCAAAATTTAAGGTCAATCGGACTTGATTTGATAAGTTTCGGCATCGAATGTAGAAATTGAAAATNTATATGCCAATTTTTCAAAATGCAAATTTTGGTTAAACTCAGTTGCCTTTTGGGTCATGTTGTATCGGCAGAAGGTATGAAAGTGGATCCTAAGAAGATTGAGGTAGTTCAGAATTGGCCTAGACCTACTTCAGCTAAAGAGATCTGGAGTTTCCTAGGTTTGACAGGTTATTATCGCTGGTTTGTGGACTGGTTTTCATCCATAGCATCCCCACTAACCAAATCGACCCAGAAAGGTGCCCCATTCAGATGGTCAGACAAGTGTGAGTTGAACTTTCAGAAGCTCAAGACCACTTTAACTACAGCGCCAGTGTTGGTATTACCCACAGGTTGGATCTTATACGGTGTATCTCACGTGGGGTTTGGTGTAGTATTGATGCAAGATGGTAGGGTGATTTCATATGCATCGCGGTAGTTGAAAGTTCACAAGAAGAATTATCCTGTCCATGACTTAGAATTGGAAGCATTGTCCATGCACTGAATATTTGGACGCATTACCTTTATGGTATCTCGTGTGTGGTATTCGCTGATCATCGTAGCCTACAGTATCTGTTCAGGCAAAAAGATCTCAATTTGAGGCAGAGAGGATGGTTGGAGTTGTTGAAAGACTATGATATCATCATTTTGTATCACCCCGAAAAGGGCAATGTGGTCGCCGATGCTTTGAGTAGAAAGGCTGTGAGTATGGACAATCTTGAGTATATTCTTTTTGGTGAGAGACAATTAGTTGCAGATGTTTAGACATTGGCTAATCAGTTCGTGAGGTTAGATGTTTCAGAACCCAGTCGGGTTCTAGCTTGCACAGTCGCTCGGTCTTATCTATGTAAGTGTATCAGAGAGCGACAGTATAATGATCCTCATTTGCTTGTCCTTAAGGACACACTACGACACGATGGTACCAAACAGGTTGTTGCAGGGGAAGATGGAGTTCTACGGATGTAGATTCGTATTTGTGTGCCTAATGTGGATGGGCTTCGTGAATTAATTCTTGAGGAAGCACACAGTTCTAGGTATTTCTATTAATCCGGGTGCGACCAAAATGTATCAAGATTTCTAGCAACATTATTGGTGGAGGAGAATGAAGAAGGATATTGTTGCATATGTAGCTTGGTGTCTAAAATGTCAGCAAGTCAAGTACGAGCATCAAAGACCAGTTACATCAGAAGTTAGAATTTCTTGAGTGGAAGTGGGAGCGTATCACTATGGATTTTGTTGTTGGGCTTCCACAGACTCAGAGAAGTTCGACCCAGTATGGGTTATTGTGGATAGGTTGCCCGTGTCTATCATTTTTGATCGAGGTATGCAGTTCACTTCGCACTTCTGAAGGACTGTACAATACTATAAGACCTCAAAAAATACTATTCATCACTCCTCGACTTGTGTACACAGTCCGAATAATTTTTCGGAAGGTTGTTATATGAAAAATTGATTAAAATGTGAAATAAAGCTTTAAAACTCAACTAAGTTGACTTTGGTTAACATTGTGAGTAAATGGAGTCCTATCAGTGTTTTGACAGCTCCGGTAGCTCCGTATCATGTTTTGGTACATGGGTGTATGCCCGCAATCGAATTCAGAAGTCCCTAGCTCAAATTATCGCTAAAGATTTCCAAAGTTTGACCACAGATTTGACTTTTTGATATCATGGTCAGAATCTGATTCTGGAAATTTGAATAGGTCCGTTATGTCATTTATGACTTGTGTGCAAAATTTAAGGTCAATCGGACTTGATTTGATAAGTTTCGGCATCGAATGTAGAAATTGAAAATTCTTCAGTTTCTTAAGCTTGAATTGGGGTATGATTTGTGGTTTTAGCATTGTTTGATGTGATTTGAGGTCTCGACTAAGTTGGTATGATGTGTTGGAACTTGTTTGTTTATTTGGTTGAGGGACCGGGGACCTCGGGTGGATTCTGAATGGTTAACGGATCAAAATTTGGACTTAAGGAAAATCTGAAATTTTTGCCTTCTAGTATAATCGCACCTGCGGATTTTAGACTGCAGATGCGAGCTCACAGAAGCGAGCCATGCCTCGCAGAAGCGGATAGTCCACAGAAGAGGACGGGTTGTCGCAGAAGCGCGACCTCAAAAGCGGCCCACGCATTGCAGAAGCGGGAAAAGGGGGAAGGGGCAGCCTTGCATAGAAGCGGACGCTTCTTCGCAGAAGCGAGTCCGCAGAAGCAAACTCTTATTCGCAAAAGTGAGCCAACCCACAGAAGCGACCCCAATGTCTGCAAAAGAAGAATCGCAGATGCGGTCAAGTGTCCGCAGATGCGAAAAAGCCTGGACAGAACCCATAGAATCAGAAGTTAATCATTTTTACTCATTTTTGAGTTTTGAGTCTCAGATTTAGACGATTTCAAAGGGATTTTCACGACTTTGAATTGGGTAAGTGTTCTATAACCAAAGGTTATTATATTTCATAAATCCATGTCTATATTCATCATTTATTTCGGATTTAGATGGAAGAAATTGAAATTTTTGTAAAGCTTTCCAACAAACGAAAAATGTACGATTTGAAGGTCCATTTGACATCAAAATTTGATAACTTTTGTATGGTTGGACACGTCTCGGAACGGGTGTTCGGATTTCCTAAGTTTTTCTGAGATTCGAGACGTGGAACCCATTGTTGATTTTTTAGATGAATTTCGGATTTTAATCCGAAAAATTAGTAAATTAATATGGAATTAATTCCTACAATTTGTATTGAGTATATTGAATTGTTTATGACTAGATTTGAGAATTTCGGACATGAATTCGCAAGGCAAATGTTTATTGGAATCTTGAATTTGGTTGCAATGCGAGGTAAGTATCGTGGTGAACCTTGAGTTGAGGGAGTAGGATTTGTTTATTCTTGCTTAAGTTTATTCTTGATTATTTGATCATTATTCATGAAATTTTTATTGATTTAGTTATTGTTGAATATGGTGAGAAAGATGTAAAAGCACGAAGGGTGATGTCGTGCCGTTTTTATTGTTTATACTATCGTTGTCATGGTGAGAAAGAGTGTAAAAGCATGAAGGGTGATATCATGCCATTTTCAGAGAGTGTAAAATCACGAAGGGTGACGCCGTGCCAAAAGAGAGTTAAAGCACGAAGGGTGATGCCGTGCCAATTATTATTATTTATTTATCAGTTTATGGGAGGAATGAGAGTAAAAGAAGAAGTGTGGTGCCGTGCCATTTTCATATTATTAGTTGCTCATTTTATTGTTGATGAATTAATTGGCTGCTAAGTGATACTTCTCCTGCTAAAATTATTATACCATTCCCCTCCGCATGTCCCCTCCCAATTTATAAATTGTTATTTATTGTATTATTGTTGCTTCATATTTGTATATACTTGTACAAGTTGTTTACATATGTGTCTTGTCATAGCCTTGTCACTACTTCGTCGAGGTTAGGCTCGACAATTATGGAGTACATGGGGTCAGTTGTACTCATACTACACTCTGGACTTCTTGTGCAGATTGTGAAGTTGGTCCTAGCGGCATACAATAGATGTGCTCGGATTCAGCTATTCAGAGGAAACTTGAGGTATATCTGCACAGCATTCGCAGTTCTGATGTCCCCTTCTATATTATCTTAGTTGTGTATAATCATTTAAATAGCTTGAATATTATTTAGACCTTTATTTGTATCATTCTAGTAGCTCGTGCACTTGTGACACCAGATTCAGGGATGTATTATGATGATTCGGTAGTTCAATAATTGACTTTTGTTTAATTTAATTTGCTTAAAAATGGTTGAGATCATTTAACGTTGGCTTGCCTAGCAAGTGAAATGTTAGGCGCCATCACGGTCCTGAAGGTTGAAATTTTGGGTTGTTAGAAGTTAGTATCAGAGCACTAGGTTACTTAGGTCTCACGAGTCATGAGCAAGCTTAGTAGAGTCTGAAGGATCGGTATAGAGACGTCTATACTTTTCTCTCAAAGGCTGCGAAGTTTAGGAACAATATCATTTTTTTCTTATTCTGTCATGCGATTTTATTATGTCATCGATGATTGAGCCATTCTATTCTTATTCTCTCGCAGATGGAGAGAATGTGTAATACATCTACCGAAGGACAAGGTCCAGAGCCCCCGATGGCAACTATGACCAGGGGTAGAGGTCGAGGTCGAGGTTGGGCTAGAGGTCGATACAGAGGCAGAGGTAGAGCTCACTCTAGAACTCGAGCAATAACACCTATTGTAGAACCTCGGGTGGATTTGGAAGCAGAGGTTCCAGCTAAAATCGTACATGTTATACCAGTCCAGGTCCCGAAAGGATTCATAGCTACTCTAGTACTTCAGGACGCTCTAGACCGTTTGGTGAGCCTTATGGAGGGTGTGGTCCAGAATGGTACATTTCTAGTGGCACCAGCCGTCTCATAGGCTAGGGGAGGAGCACGAACTCCCACTACCCCTGCTCCGTAGCAGATAGCTCCCCAGTATCAGGCTCCAGCAGCCCCGCCCGTTGGGGTAGTTCTGCCAGTTGTTGCGGCACAGGCCGGTGATAAGCTTTCCATGTCTTCTGAGGCCTTATTGAGCCTGGGTAAGTTCACTAAGCTCTTTCTAGTTCACTTTAGTGGTACACCTTCCGAAAACCCACAGGATTATCTTCACCGCTGCCATTAGGTATTGCAGAACATGGATATAATTATGACCAATAGGGTCGATTTTGTTGTATTATAGATGATGAGTTCCGCCAAGAGGTGGTGAAGAAATTATACGTTGACCAGACCAATTGGATCGCCTACATTGACATGGGAGCAGTTCTCACGGATATTTCTAGAGAAGTTTCTCACGAGACCCATTTTGTGGATGTAGCCCGTCATGCTCTCCTTTAACTACCTACTGAGGGAGAGAGAGTGATGAGGTTTATTGAGGGACTTACTCACCCTATCAGGCTTCAGATGGACAAAGAGACCGGAAGTGAGATTTCCTTTCAGGTGGCTGCTAATGTTGCGAGGATGATCAAGATGTTTCTTGCACATGAGAGAGGGCACGGGTATAATAAGAGGCCTCGTCAGGTCAGTAGGTTTAGTGGTGCCCCGTCTGGAGGCAGTGCTAATTTAGGTAGAGGCCATCCTCCTAGGCCATTTCATTCAGCGCTCCAGGCATCCCACAGCACTTCAGGTGGTCACGACCCTTACGTGTCTCATTCCAACCAGCTAGCTTATAGTGCACCACCAGCTCCTATTAATGTACCTCCAATCCAGAGTCATCAGAGTGGTTATCCAGGTCGACATGGCTAGTTCCAGGGTCAGCAGTCACAACAGCCAAAGACCTATTATACTTGTGGTGATCCGAGGCACATTGCTAGATTTTGCCCTCGGGCATCGGGCAGTTCATAGCAACAGGGTTCCGGTGCTATGATTCCAACACTAGCTTTTCCACCAACCGCTTAGCTAGCTAGGGGCAAGGGTCAGACAGCTAGAGGTTGAGGTTAGACCGTTAGAGGTGGAGGCCAGCAAGTTAGAGGCTGTCCTATAGGCGCGGTTCAGAGTGGTGGGGCCCAACCCTGATTTTATGCTTTTCCAGTTGGGCCTGAGGCCGATTCATCCGATGCAGTGATCACAGTTATGGTTCCAGTTTTCCATAGAGATGCTTCAGTTATATTTGATGCAGGATCTACTCATTCTTATGTGTCCTCCTATTTGGCTTCATATCTGGTTGTACCTCATGATTCTCTAAGTGCTTCTGTGTGTGTGCCCACACCGGTGGGAGATTTTATTTGGTAGATCATGTCTATCGTTCATGTGTGGTCACTATTGGGAGTCTTGAAACTAGCGTGGATTTTCTACTACTTGACATGGTAGATTTTGATGTTATCTTGGGTATGGATTGGTTATCACCTTATCATGCTATATTGGATTTTCACGCAAAAATGATGACCTTAGCCATGTCGGGGTTTCCTCGACTAGAGTGTAAAGGGACTCTTGGCCATTCTACCAGCAAGGTTATCTCTTATGTGAAAGTTCGGCGTATGGTCGATAAGGTGTGTCTAGTTTATTTAACTTATATTCGCGATCCCAATGCGAAAGTTTCTTCTATGGATTTAGTTCCAGTTGTCTGTGGATTTCCAGATGTATTTCCTATAAAACTGCTGGGAATGCCACCCGACAGAGATATTGACTTCTGTATTGATTTAACTCCGGGCACTCAGACCATTTCTATTCCACCATACCGTATGGACCCGCCTGAGTTGAAAGAATTGAAGGAGCAGTTACAAGACTTGATAAAAGATTCATTAGGCCTAGTGTCTCGCCCTGGGGTGAACCAGTACTATTTGTAAAGAAGAAAGATGGCTCTATGCGGATGTGTATAGATTATTGACAATAGAACAAGGCCACTATCAAACACAAATATCCGTTGCCAAGAATTGATAACTTATTCGATCAACTTCAGGGTGCCAGGGTGTTTTCAAAGATTGATTTGAGGTCTGGTTACCATCAGTTGAAGATTAGGGCATCCTATGTCACTATGACAGCTTTTCAAACTCTGGTATGGGCATTACAAATTCCTAGTGATGTCATTTGGGCTAACAAATGCCCCAACAACATTTATGGATTTGATGAATTAGGTGTTCAAACCCTGTTTGTATTCTTTTCTGGTTGTATTCATTGATGATATCTTGATTTATTCCAGCAGTCGAGAGGAGAATAATCAGTTATATGCCAAATATTAAAAATGCGAATTTTGGTTAGACTTTGAAGGCATAAAAGTGGATCCTAAGAAGATTAAGGCAGTTCAGAATTGGCCTAGACCTACTTCAGCTATTGAGATACGGAGTTTTTCTAGGTTAGGCAGGATATTATCAGATGTTTGTGGAGGGGTTTTCATCCATAAAATCCCCACTGACCAAATAGACCCAGAAGGGTGCCCCATTCAGATGGTCAGACGAGTGTGAATTGAGCTTTCAGAAGCTCAAGACCGCTTTGACTACATCGCCAGTGTTGGTATTACCCACAGGTTCAGGATCTTATACGGTGTATTGTTATGCATTTCATATTAGGCTTGGTGCAGTATTGATGCAAGATGGTAGGGTGATTGCATATGCGTAGCGACAGTTGAAAGTTCACGAGAAGAATTATCCTGTCCATGACTTAGAATTGGCAGCCATTGTCCATGCACTGATGATTTGGAGGCATTACCTTTATGATGTCGCATGTGAGGTATTCACTGATCATCGTAGCCTACAGTATCTGTTCAGGCAAAAAGATCTCAATTTGAGGCAGCGAATATGGTTAGAGTTATTGAAAGACTATGATATCACCATTTTGTATCACCCCAGAAAGGCCAATATGGTGGTTGATGCTTTAAGTAGAAATACTGTGAGTATGGGCAGTCTTGCATATATTCCGGTTGGTGAGAGACTGTTCGCTGCAGAACCCTGTCGGGTTCTAGCTTCCAAAGTCGCTCGGTCTTCTCTATGTGAGCGTATTATAGATCGACAATATAATGATCCTCATTTGCTTATCCTTAAGGACACGGTACGACACAGTGGTGCCTAACAGGTTGCTGTAGGGGAAGATAGAGTTCTAGAGATGTAGGGTCGTATTTATGTGCCTAATTTTGATGGGCTTCGTGAATTAATTCTTGAGGAGGTACACAGTTCCAGGCATTCTATTCATTTGGGTGTCGCCAAAATGTATCAAGATTTGCCGCAACTTTATTGGTGGAGGATAATGAGGAAGGATATTATTGCATATGTAGCTCGGTGTCTAAATTGTCAGCAAGTCAAGTACGAGCATCAAAGACCTGGTGGTTTTCATCAGAAGTTCGCAATTCCTGAGTGGAAGTGGGAGTGTATCACTGTGGATTTGTTGTTGGACTTCCACCGACTCAGAGACAGTTCGACGCAGTATGGGTCATTATGGACAGATTGACCAAGTCAGCATATTTCATTCCACTAGCAGTTACCTATTCTTCAGAGCGGTTAGCAGAGATTTACATCCGCGAGATTCTCTGCCTTCACGGTGTGCCTGTGTCTATCATTTCTAATCGAGGTACGTAGTTCACTTCGCACTATTGGAGGGTTGTACATCATGAGTTAGGCACGCGGGTTGCGTTGCGTACAATATTTCATCCACAGACAAACAGACATTCAGAGCGCGCTATTCAGATATTGGAAGATATGCTTCGCGCTCATGTTGTAGACTTTGGAGGTTCTTGGGATCCATTCTTGCCACTTGCGGAGTTTACCTATAATAACAGCTACCAGCCGAGCATTCAGATGGCTCCATATGAGGAATTATATGGAAGACTGTGTCATTCACCAGTTGGACAATTTGAACCGGGAGAGGCTCGGTTGTTGGGTACCAATTTGTTACAGGATGCCTTTAATAAGGTCAAAATTATTCAGGATCGACTTCGCACATCTAAATCTAGGAAAAAGAGTTATGCTAACCGTAAAGTTTGTGACATTGAATTCATGGTTATAGAAAGAGTATTGCTACGGGTTTCACCTCTAAAAGGTGTAATGAGGTTCATAAAGAAGGGCAAGTTGAGACCTAGGTATATAGGACCCTTCGAAACGTTTGAAAGGGTGGGCAAAGTAGCCTACAGGATTGCATTACCACCTAGTTTATCAGCGGTTCATCCGGTGTTCCATGTGTCTATGCTCCGGAAATATCATGGTGATTCGTCCCATGTGTTAGATTTCAGCTCAGTCCAATTGGACAAGGATTTGACTTATGAGGAGGAGCTGGTAGCTATTCTAGCCCGGCAGGTTCGACAATTAAGGTCTAAGAGTTATCCATCAGTTTGAGTGCAATGAAGAGGTCAGCCGGTATGAGCATCTACCCGGGAGTCTGAGTCGGATATGCGGAGTAGATATCCACACCTTTTTACCAGCCTAGATACTTTTTCTAATGTTGTTCGAGGGCGAACGTTTGTTTTAGAGGTGGAGAATGTGATTGTAAGGCCCCGTGTAATTTCGCAAAGGAAAAATAATTCTTCGTGGTGCCGAAATGGTTTTTACATGTTTAAGGATTTTAAAAATTCTTTGCGGCGAGCTTGCGAGCCACGGCTCGGACTTTTTTGGGTTGAACAATGCATCAGAAAGTAAAGGCAAATGTTTGGGAGTGAAATGCATTTTTGCGGTCCATTATGCAACTGCAAAATTACTCTGCGGATCGCATAATGGCCGCAGAGTGAGGCACTTAATTAGGCCAATTTGGATGTTAATTTCGCGGCCACTATGCGAGCACAGAACCGTTCTGTGGTGTATTATGCGACCCCAGAACTGGTCTGCAAGCCGCATAGTGACCGCAGACCGGGTCAGTTCAGTTCCCAGTTTGTCACCCTAATTTCGCGGTCACTTCGCGGACCGCAGAACCTGTACCGGAGCTCCATTTTTGGGTTGTTAAAACCCGACCCTACTTCGTTAAATACACTCTTTGGTCCATTTTTGAGCTGTAATCTTACCTTTTAGAGTGAGAGAGAGTGCCCTAGAGTAAGAAGGTGTTCTTCAATAATTGTTCTTCAATTCTTGCTCAAGTTTTGGAAGACAACAAGGGAAACTCCCAAGGTCTTCATCCTAGAGGTAAGATTCTACACCCTTGCCTTAAATTTCGAATTTTGTCTAGAACTGGGTAATTAGCAAGATAATGTTTGGGCATGAGAGTTGTTTTTTTTACATGCATATGTTATCAAAGGGTGTAGGAAGATATTTGAGCTAAAATGATAAAGATTGGGTTGTGGGATGATGGAATCCTCCATAAAAGGACCTTGAAACATTAATGCACACCTAGTGTTTGATAAAATGCTCAAATGATCGAGAACCATAATCATATTTTTAATTTTGATTCAATTTGTTATATTTCTACAATAGATTGAAGTTGCTGAGAATTCTAGAACATTTTAGAGTTTAAGGAAGCTCAAGTGAGGTATGTTAGCTAAACTGTTCTCTTAGAATTGGATCCCACGATATTCATGTGAATTATGTAAGTCCCGAGTGGTTCATTATAAAATTGGCTATTCCGAGTAATATTGGGTTGAAAGATATATGTTCAACAAGTATTTCAAATACTTTATTTATGTTATGTTATCAATTGAGGATGTGTTAAAAATATGGGTTGTACATTAGATATGTTGGACTTCAAATTAAATTCAAACGAAGGCTATTATGCCAAATTTTGTGATAAATCTCTATGTGCCTTAGACTCTTAGTTGCTCACATGCATACTACATGCCTTGATTTGAATTGTTGTTGTTGTTGTTGATTATGGTGTTGATGTTAGAAAGTGAAAAGGTGAGCATGAAATACTAAATATGGCCAGTGTGCCAAGAATGAACTTATAATTATGGCCATTAGTGCCAATGTAATTAAAGGATGTGAAAGTATTATGAAATGCGATAATTGATATAAAAGGTTGATGTCTCAAATAAGACAGCCTAGCCGGTCGGATTGTGATCGGACAACATGCCGCACATATGGTGGTGATTGTGCTGGAAATTGTAATTGAAATTGTAATTGTGATCGATGTCCCTAATGGATAGCATAGCCGATCGGGTAGTGATCGAACTCCGTGTTAAAGACAATGATATTGATATTTAGAGTAATTGTGGTTGATGTCTCTAATGAGATAGCCTAGCTAATCGGGTCGTGATCGGACTCCGTGCTGAGAGTATGGTGGTACTGGTATTGTGAATAATGGTATTGTGGACAATGGTATCTCGATACTAAATATCTCCGAATGTGATATATGGAAATTAATTGAAACACTGTCTTGATCCTAAATGGAGGTTTGATGTTGATTACGACTTCCAATAACATTATGATAATCTTGTTTGCATTATTTGTCATTCTATTGAGAGGGTGTTTAGTTATACATACTAGTTATATTCGACAGTGCTGATTTCCTTTTTTCCGAGGGAGATGCATCTTTAAATGGATGCAGGTGGTTCCACAGTAGGAGACATAGATCGGTGATAGCAGTACACCTTCTTCCCAGCTGACTTGTTGAGCCCCACTTCATCCTGGGGTCATGTATCTTTTGTACTTTGTGTATTCGGTTTTAGGTATAGTCGGGGCCTTGTTGCCGGCATTATCATTGTACACTTCTCTATCTATAGAGGCTCCGTAGACATAGTGTGGGTTGTGTGTTGGTGCTGGGGAGAGACCAACTATGTTATGTTGTGGATGTATTACTTGTCTATTTGAGACTTTAAAAATGATGAAACTATTGGTAATGAATTGGTATTGCAGACATAAACACATTTTCGTCTAATTAATGATAATATGTATTATCTCTATTCATGGATGAGTTTTAGTAGAATGAGATCTAACAGGCCCGCTCGGTCGGGTTCACTCGATTGAGCAACGGTCGCGCTCCTCGGTTTAGGGGCGTGATAGTGATGACCCAAAATGTCATCTTTAATTTAATCATTCATTTCTGTGTTATAAGACCTCGAAAATCACTATTCATCACTCCTCGACTTGCGTGCACAGTCCGAATAATATTTTAGAAAGTTTTTATATGAAAAATAGATTAAAATGTGAAATAGAGCTTTAAAACTCAACTGAGTTAACTTTGGTCAACATTTTGAGAAAATGGAGTCGGATCAGTGTTTTGATAGTTTGGTAGGTCCTTATCATTATTTAGCACATGGGTGCATGCCCGGAATCGAATTCGGAGGTCCCTAGCTCAAATTATCGTTATTTAACGGAAACAATAAATTTAAAGGCTAAAGATTTCCAAAGTTCGACCATGGATTTAACTTTTTGATATCGGGGTCGGAATCTGATTCTGGAAATTTGAATAGGTGTGTTATGTCATTTATGACTTGTGTGCAAAATTTGAGGTCAATTGGACTTGATATTCATGTGAATTATGTTGGCTAAACTCTTCTATTAGATTTGCATCCCACGATATTCATGTGAATTATGTAAGTCCCGAGTGGTTCATTATAAAATTGGCTATTCCAAGTAGTAAGATTGGGTTGAAAGATATATGTTCAACAAGTATTCCAAATGCTTTATTTATGTTATGTTATCAATTGAGGATGTGTTAAAAATATGGTCTGTGCATTAGAAATGTTCAACTTCAGGTTAAATTCAAACGAAGGCTATTATGCCAAATTTCGTGAAGAATCTCTATGTGCCTTAGACTCTTAATTGCTCACATGCGTACTACGTGCCTTGATTTGAATTGTTGTTGTTGTTGTTGTTATTGTTGTTGTTGATGATGATGTTGATGTTAGAAAGTAAGTGAAAATGTGAGCATGATATACTAAATATGGCCAACGTGCCAAGAATGATTTATAATTATGGCCATTAGTGCCAATGAAATGAAAGGATGTGAAAGTTGTCACGCCCTAAAATCGAGGAGAACGACCGGCGCTCAACCGAGTGAATCCGACCGAGCAAGCCTGTTAGATCTCATTCTACCCAAACTCATCCACGAATAGAGATAATACATATTATCATTAATTAGACGAAAATGTGTTAATGTCTACAATACCAATTCGTTTCCAATAGTTTCATCATTTTTAAAGTCTCAAATGGACAAGTAATACATCCACAACATAACATAGTTGGTCTTTCCCCAGCACCAATACACAACCCACACTATGTCTACGGAGCCTCTATAGATAAAGAAGAGTACAATGATAATGCCGGCAACAAGGCCCCGTCTATACCTCAAACCGAATACACAAAGTACAAAAGATACATGACCCTGTGATGAAGTGTGGCTCACCAAGTCAGCTGGGAAGAAGGTGTACTGCTATCACTGATCAATATCTCCTGCTGTGGAACCACCTGCATCCATTTAAAGATGAAGCACCCCCGGAAAAATGGACGTTAGTATCGTAGAATAGCACTAGTATATATAACTAAACATCCTCTCAATAGAATGACAAATAATACAAACAAGATTATCATAATATCAATAAAAGCCTTAATCAACATCAAACATCAATTTAGGATCAAGACAGTGTTCAAATTAATTTCCATATCTCACACTGGGAGATTTTTAGTATCGATATACCATTGTCCATAATACCAGTACCATTATTCATCATACCAATACCACTATTCATAATACCATTATTCATAAAACCAGTGCCACCGTACTCTTAGCACGGAGTCCGATCATGACCCGATCGGCTAGGTTATCTCAGTAGAGACATCAGCCACAATTTTTCTCAATATCCATACCACCGTCTTTAACACGGAGCCTGATCACGACCCGACCGGATAGGCTATCCATTAGGGACATCGACCACAATCACAATTTCAATTATAATTTCCAGCACAATCACCACCATGTGTGCGGCATGGTGTCCGATCATGACCCGAGCGGTTAGGCTGTCTTATTTGAGACATCAACCTTTTTATATCAATCATCTCATTTCATAATACTTTCACATCTTTTCATTTCATTGGCACTAATGGCCATGATTATAAGATCATTCTTGGCATGTTGGCCATATTCAGCATTTCATGCTCACCTTATCAATTTCAAATATCATTATCATCATCAACAAGAAATACTACTCAAATCAAGGTGTGTAGTATGCATGTGAGCAATTTAGAGTCTAAGGCACGTAGAGATATTTCACAAATATTTGGCATAATAGCCTTCATTTTAACTTGACTTAAGGTCGAAACATTATTAATGCACAGCCCGTATTTTAACACCTCCTCAATTTGTAACATAAAATGAATAGAGCATTTGGGATGCTTCTTGAACATTTATCTTACAACCCAATCTTACTCGGAATAGCCAATTTCATAATGAATCACTCGGGACTTACATAATTTACATGAATATCGTGGGATTCAATTCTAAGAGAAGAGTTTAGCCAACATACCTTACTTGAGCTTCCTTACACTCTAAATATTCCGGAATTCTTAGAAACTTCAATCTATTGTAGAAATATAACAAATTGAATCATAATTAGGAAGATGATCATCGTTCGAGCTCATTTGAGCATTTTATCAAATACTAAGTGTGCATTAAGGTTCCAAGGTCCTTTTATGGAGAATTACATCATCCCACAACCCAATCTTTACCATTTTTAGCTCAACAATCTTCCTACACCCTTTGATAACACATGCATGTAAAATAAACAACTCTTATGCCCAAATATTATCTTGCTAGTTACCCATTTTCAGAAAATTTCGTAATTAGGGTTTAGGGTGTAGAATCTTACCTCTAGGATGAAGACCTAGTGAGCTTCCCTTCTTAATCTTCCAAAACTTGAGCAAGAATTGAAGAACAAATATTGAAGAGCACCTTCTCACTCTAGAATATTAGATTATGTCTCAAAATGGCCCAAAGAGTGTATTTAACGAAATAGGGTCTGGTTTTAAAAACCCAAATAATAAAGCTCCGGAACATGGTATGAGATCGCATATGCGGTCGCATAATTGGTTACAAAATAGCCAAAAGAACTGTTTGTGTATGCGATCACTATGCGGTCCGCATAATTGTTATGCAGTCGCATAATGCACCGCATAATAGTTATGCAGTCACATAGTCGACCGCATAGTTGCTTCCAACTGACCCAATTAACTGCCTGCGGCCATTATGCGGTCCGTAGAGTGGTTTTGCGGTCGCATAATGGACCTCAAAAATGCACTTTTTCGCCAAACATTTTCCTTTACTTTTTGGTGCATTGTTCAACCCAAAACCTCAAACACGTAAGCTTAGTCCGGCACCATGAAACATTATTTGCTTTGCAAACTTTACCGGGATTTACACTTAAGTACTTCGAAATTTTCTGGGGTGTTACATTCTCCCCCGCTTAGGATCATTCATCCTCGAATGAGGGTAAAATTCTGTCATTAGCATCTTATACAACTCAGTTTGTTTCATACCACTTTCGAGTAGCCCCAAATTTGACTAACTCCCAAAATTTCCAAATATTTCGCCAGAGTTTCCCTTGTAACTAGGCCTATCCACCTGTCAGAGAGCCCCAGAAACACATCCTAACAACATATACGTATTCCAACGGCGTAACATAATACAAAACAACACCAAATGTGGTCTCATTAGCAATATATATCCAGAAAGGAACACCCTTAATGCCAATTGTTCACATGATATAAAATTCATAAAAAGTAAGTCTTATAATATTTTCCTAGATCACAATTTTAAATACATGGTCATTCAAACAAATAAGGATACTTTTTATTCATTTCTTCCTTGGCCTCCCAAGTAGCCTCTTCTACCTGTTGGTTTCGCCATAACACTTTCACGGAGGCAATTTCTTTATTTCTCAATTTTTGGACTTGCCGATCAATAATAGAAACCAGAATCTCTTCGTAAGTCAATTTATAAGTGTCGGATCTCCAACTACTTTCTTCAACATAGACACATGAAACACCGGGTGTACTAATGACATCTCAGGTGGTAGCTCAAGCTTGTACGCCACCTCACCCATCCTCTGAATGATTTTGTACGGTCCGACATACCTCGAACTCAATTTCCCTTTCTTACCAAATTGCATTACACCCTTCATGGGGGAAATTTTCAAGAATACCCAATCATCTTCTTTGAACTCCAAATCCCTACGAGGAACATCCGAATAGGATTTCTGACGACTCTGAGCAGTCTTCAACCACTCTTTAATGATTTTAACTTTTTCCATAGCCTGATGCACAAGGTCTGGCCCTATCAAATCTGCTTCCCCAATTTCGAACCACCCAATGGGAGATCTACATCTCCTACCATGTAAAGCCTCGAACGGTGTCATTTGAATGTTAGCATGATAGATATTTTTATATGCAAATTCTATGAGTGGTAAATGATCATTCCAGCTACCTTTGAAGTCTAAAACACAAGTACGCAAAATATCCTCAAGTGTCTGAATAGTCCGCTCTGCCTGCCCATCAGTCTGCGGGTGAAAGGTTGTACTAAGATTCACCTGAGTACCCAACCCTTGCTGAAATTACTTCCAAAAATTAGCAGTGAGTTGTGCCCCCCGATCAGAAATGATGGAACCTGGGGTGCCATGAAACCTGACTATTTCTTTGATATACAACGGAGCATATTGCTCCGCTGTGTCGGTAGACTTAAACGGCAAAAAGTGTGTTGATTTCGTGAGTCGATCCATAATCACCCAAATTGAGTCAAACTTGCACGTAGTGCACGGTAATCCTACCACAAAGCCCATATTAATTATTTCCCTCTTCCACATTGGAATTTCTATGTCTGTGCCAACCCATCGGGCCTTTGGTGTTCGGCCTTCACTTGCTGACAATTCAGACATCTTGCCACAAAGTCGGCCACATTCCTCTTCATATCATTCCACCAATAGACTTCCTTAAGATCATGATACATTTTTGTAGAACCTGGATGCACGGAATACCTAGTAGTGTGAGCTTCCATCATAATTCTTTCCCGGAGACCATCGACATTTGGAACACAGAGTCGCCCTTGGTACCTTAGTGTACCATCATTTATGCCAAGAGAAAAGGCCATGGTCTTATGTTTATGAATCCCCTCGTTCAATTGCACCAACAATGGATCGTTATATTTCTTCTCTTTGACATCCACAAGAAGCGATGATTCGGCCCTAGTTTGCACAATTACCCCTCCTTCACTAGAGTCCGCAAGACGAACTCCCAAACTAGCCAATCGGTGAACTTCCTTGGCCAATGGCCTTTGATATGCCTCCAAGTGTGCTAAGCTACCCATAGATTTTTGGGTAAGAGTATCCGCCACAACATTAGCCTTCCCCGGATGGTATAAAATATCAATGTCATAACCTTGAGTAATTCAAGCCATCTTCTCTGCCTCAGATTCAATTCCTAAAGGTTGAAAATATATTGAAGTCCCTTATGGTCCGTGAATATATCCACATGGACCCCATATAGATAATGATGCAAAATTTGCAATCCAAATTCCACTGCTGCAAGTTCTAAATTATGTGTTGGATAGTTCTTTTCATGATTCTAGAGTTGCCCAGAAGCATAAGCTATCACCTTCCCATGTTGCATTAATACACACCCAAGCCCAATTCTTGAAGCATCACAATATACCACAAATCCATCTATACCCTCTGGTAGAGTCCACACCGGTGCCGTAGTCAATCTTGCTTTCAGTTCCTGGAAATTCTTTTCACAAGCATCTAACCATTGGAAATTAATTGCCTTCTGCATCAATTTAGTCAATGGAGAGGAAAGAGTAGAAAACCCCTTCACGAACTTTCTGTAATATCCAGCTAAGCCTAAGAAACTGCGAATCTCTGTTGGAGTTATAGGCCTCGGTCAATTCTTCATAGTTGCAATTTTCTGAGGATCAACCTTAATTCCTTCATTAGAGACAACATAACCCTAGAATATGACCGACTCGAGCCAAAATTCACATTTTGAAAACTTTGCATATAATTTGTGTTGATGCAGGGTCTGCAGAACTACCCCGAGATGATCAACATGGTCCTCCTGACTTCGTGAATATACAAGAATATCGTCAATGAACACTATCACAAAAGAGTCGAGGAATGGCTTAAAAACACGATTCATAAGATCCATGAAGGCTGTTGGGGCATTTGTTAGCCCAAAAGACATCACCAGAAATTCAAAATACCCATACCGGGTCCTAAAAGCTATTTTTGAAATATCCCGCTCCCTGATCTTCAATTGGTGATACCCAGATCTTAAATCAATTTTGGAGAAGTACCTAGCACCTTGCAATTGGTCAAATAAGTCATCTATCCTTGGCAGTGGGTACTTATTTTTGACTGTTACCTTATTAAGCTGCCGACAATCAATACACATTCTCAGTGACCCATCTTTCTTTCTTACAAAAAGGATAAGCAAGACGGTACTCATCAAGAACGTTTCTGTATGATTCTCATACCCAAAATGTTCCCAATAGATAAGCCTATATTATTAGAGAATGTATTCAAAGTATGGGTTGCATATCTAAATGCCTTGACTTCAAGTAGTGTTTCAAGTGAAAGCTAATGAAAATTGTGTAAGACACCATAATGCACCTAAGAATCCTATTTGATCATATGTGTGCTTAAATGTCTTGGTGAGAAATGCCTTGTTGTTGGAAAGACCATGATGATGGATGAAAGTACAAAGGTGTGCATGAAATACGCAACATGAGATACGAAATACGTAATGCGCAATGTGAAATATGAAACACGGCCAACGTGCCAAGAGAAATAATACAATTGTGACCACTAGTGCTAATAAAATGAAGAGATGTGCAAGAAATATGAAACGGGGTGATTGATAGAAAGGGATGATGTCTCACATGAGACGGCGTAGCTGATCTGGTCGTGATCGGATGCCATGACGCAAACATGGTGGTGTCTATATTTGAAATTGTAATAAAAACTATGAACAATGGTATTGTCCTAAAGGTCTCCTAACTTAAAATGTGGAAATTTACTTGAAAACTTATATCATTCCTAATTTGATATTTGGCAACTGCTCGAGGCTTTAACTGATATTATGATTGTCCTTACTTTCATTACTGTCCGTTCTTATGAGAGGGTGTTTAGTCATATATACTAGTACTATTCACCAGTCCTAACGTCCTTTTTTGAGGGGCGCTGTATCTTTCATGGATGTAGATGGTTCCACAGCAGGCTGCACTGATCGGTGATAGTGACACACTCTCTTTCCGGTTAACTTGGTGAGGCCCACTTCACTCGGGGTCATGTATCCTTTGTTCATTATATCATTATGTTTTGAGATATAGCCAGAGCCCGGTTGCCGGCACTATCATTGTACTATTTGTATTTATTAGAGGCTCCGTAGACATAGTGTGGGTGTATATTGGTGCTGGGAAAATCAAACAAATTATGTTATGTTTTGATCACTTGTTCCACTTCAAACCATGAGAATGTGTGCATTTTAAGACTTATTAAATGAAGTAACTAATGCTAATTAATTTGTTGTTGTCTACATGATCTCCTTATTGGTTAATCAACAAAGATACGTGTTCTTTTTAAATCATGGGCGGGTTTGGGGAGAAAGTATTCAATAAGCTTGCTTGACCGGGTTCACTCGTTTGAGCGCCGGTCGCGGTCCTTGAGTTTAGGGCATGTCAAACTTGGTATTAGAGCCTAAAGTTTTAAAGTATCCTAGGATGCCTCAGAGCTATATCTAGTAGTGTCCTTCTTATCGGTGTGTTGTATACCACATCTATAATTAGGAGGCTACTTGGACATTTAGGAATAATACCCGTCTTCGATGTTCTTTATCGTGCAATAAAGTTGATTGTATGATTGTTCCTCCTTTAACTCGTGCATAGCTCTAACTTTCAGTAAATGGCTCCTAAGAAGAAGGCAAAAACTGGCCAAGGAGCCGATGTAACCCAGGAGTGGCAGTTGATTCTATCATTGATGATGTGGGTGAACACCCGAGGGGTGAGGATATTACCTCGATTACTACACCGTCTGATTGTACTATTCCTGCTCAGGGTGCACCAGTTCCTACATATGACGAAGGTGCAATGAATCTTCCACTTGATATTCTAGTTCCACCTCTAGCCCCAGCTTACGGTCCCGGTGTTTCTGATGGGGATCTTAGGAGAGCCATACTGATGTTGGCTCAGATAGTGGCTTCCCAAGCCTATACGTCTAATGTTTCCCCCACTTCTTCTAGTCTGCAAGGGGACTCTATTGGTTCCAGGGTTAATAGGTTTCTTCAGTTAGATCCTCCAGTGATCACGGGTACTGATCCTGAGGAGGATCCCCGGGATTTCATCGATGAGATGCACAATACCCTCATGGTTATGCGTGCTACTAAGGCACAGGGAGTGGAGTTGGTCTCCTACCACCTGAAGGCGGTGGCATATTCTTGGTATGAGATGTGGGAGGACTCCCGTGAGGAAGGGAGCCCTTCGGCGAGGTGGAGTGAGTTTGCCGCCACTTTCATGGATTATGTTTTTCGTGCCGAGACTAAGGCAGCCTGTGCTGCGGAGTTTGAGAACCTAAAATAGGGTAGCAAGAGTGTGTGGGAGTACAATATGTAGTTTACGCACCTGTCCAAGTATTCTATTCACATATTGCCCACTATGGAGGCTAGATTGTGTCGGTTTGTACAAGGCCTTAACCCTTTGGTTATCAATGAGGCCGCTATAGCTAACTTGAATTCTGACATGGACTATGGGAAGATGGTAGCATTTTCTCAAGCTACAGAGAACCGTAAGTTGAAGAACATAATTGAGCGAGAGGGTAGCAGTAAGGCCCGGTCCGTGGGCAACATTGGGAATTCATTTGGTGGCGGTAGGTCAACATTCAGGGGAGGGTCATCAAGGCCATCCTAGTCTTTTGCTCAGTCTTTAGCCATTACACCTACTGCTTGATAAAATGCTTAGATGAACTAGAACCATCATCATCTTGATAATTGTGGTTCAATTTGCTACTTTTCTAAAATAGATTGAAGTTGCTAAGATTTTCGGAACATTTAGAGTTAAGGAAGCTCAAGTAAGGTATGTTGGCTAAACTCTTCTCTTAAAATTTAACCCCACAATATCCATGTAAGTCCCGAGTTGCTTATTGTGAATCGATTACCCGGATAAGCTGGTGTCAAAAGACATCCGTGATCAATATGTAATTCAAATGCTCTTGTTATGTTGTACTACTATTTGAGAATGTGTTCAAAGTAGGGCTTGCATATCTAAATACCTTGACCTCAAGTTGTGTTTCAAAGGAAAGCTAATGAAAGCTTGTTGTTGGAAAGTCCATAATGATGGTTGAAAGTAAAAAGGTGTGCATGAAATACAAAACATGAAATGCGAATCACGTAATGCGAAATGTGAAATATGAAACACGGCAAATGTGCCAAGAGAAATAATACAATTGTGACCATTAGTGCCAATGAAATAAAGATATGTGCAAGAAATATGAAACAAGATGATTGATAGAAAAGGGTGATGTCTCACATGAGACGGCCTACCCGATTGGGTCATGATCGGATGCCATGCCGCACACATGGCGGTGACTGTGTTTGATGTGTAATTGAAATTGTGATTTGGTTGATGTATTTCATGAGACGGCCTAGCCGATCGGGTCGTGATCGGATGCCATACCACACACATGGAGGTGACTGTGTTAGAATAGGAATTGATATTATGATTTGGTTGATGTCTCACATGAGACGTCCTAGACGATCGGGTCGTGATCGGACGCCATGCCATAGACATAGTTGTGACTGTGTGGGAAATTGTAATCGAAATTGTGGTACCAAAGTTTTCCCAACTTAAAATTTGGAAATTTATTTAAAACTTATCTTATCTCTAATTTGATATTTGGTAATTGTTTGAAGCTTTAACTGATATTATGATTGTTCTTACTTGCATTACTGCTAGTTTCTTTTAGAGAGTGTTTAGTCATATATACTAGTACTATTCAACAGTACTAACATCCTTTTTGCCGGGGCGCTGCATCTTTAATGAATGCAGGTGGTTCCACAGTAGGCGACACTGATCAGCGATAGCACTACACTCTTTTCCCCGCTGATTTGGGGAGCCCCACTTCACTCGGGGTAATGTATCTTTTGTTCATTTTATCACCATGTTTTGAGGTATAGCTGGAGCCTTGTTACGGCATTTCATTGTACTCTTTTTTATCTAATAGAGGCTCCGTAGACATAGCGTGGGTGGTATGTTGGTATGTGGAAAGTCAAATTGGTAATGTTGTAATTGTATCACACATTCCACATCAAACTATTAAAGAGTATGTATTTTTAAAGTTATAAATGATGTAACTACTGATAACGAATTTGAGTTAGTGTTTACTTGATCCTCCTCACCGTTTAATTAATGAATTTGGTTTTACTGTTACTCTTGAATAAGTTTGGGTAGAAGGTAATGTACAGGCTTTCTCGGTCGGGTTATCTCGGTTGAGCGCCGGTAGCGCACCCTGAGTTTGGGGCGTGACACTTGGTTGCATGGTTTCTCGGTCTTCTCTTTATGAGCGCATTAGAGCACGTCAGTATGACGACCCCTATTTGCTTTCCCTTAAGGACACAATGTTGCATGGCGATGCCAAGGAGGTTTCTATTAGAGATAATGGGGTGTTGAGGATGTAGGTCCTGATGTGTGTGTGTCACGCCCCAAAAATCAAGGAACGCGATCGACGCTCAACCGAGTGAACCCGACTAAGCAAGCCTATTATATTCCTTCTACCCAAACTCATTCATGAATAAAGAGAATAAATGTTTTCCTTAATTAAACAATAAAGTGGTTATGTCTGCAATTACCAATTTCTTACCAATAGTTTCATCGTTTTTTTAAAGTCTCAAATGGACAAGTAATACAACCACAACATAACATAGTTTGTCTTTCCCCAGCACCAATACACAACCCACAATATGTCTACAGAGCCTCTATGGATAAAGAAGAGTAAAATCATAATGCCGGCAACAAAGCCCCGGCTATACCTCAACCATAATACATAAAGATCAAAAGATACATGACCCCGGGATGAAGTAGGGCTCACCAAGTCAGCTGGGAAGAAGGTGTATTGCTATCACTGATCAATGTCTCCTGCTATGGAACCACTTGCTTCCATTTAAAGGTGCAGCGCCCTCGGCAAAAGGGATGTTAGTACCGTCGAATAGTACTAGTATGAAAACTAAATACCTATTTAAGAATTTAGAAATACAAGATAATTATGATGAACCAATGCGGCAATAGAATATTATGATTGTTCTTACTTGCATTACTGCTAGTTTCTTTTAGAGAGTGTTTAGTCATATATACTAGTACTATTCAACAGTACTAACATCCTTTTTGCCGGGGCGCTGCATCTTTAATGGATGCAGGTGGTTCCACAGTAGGCGACATTGATCAGCGATAGCACTGCACTCTTTTCCCCGCTGATTTGGGGAGCCCCACTTCACTCGGGGTCATGTATCTTTTGTTCATTTTATCACCAAGTTTTGAGGTATAGCTGGAGCCTTGTTGCGGCATTTCATTGTGCTCTTTTTTATCTAATAGAGGCTCCGTAGACATAGCGTGGGTGGTATGTTGGTATGTGGAAAG